>JAAGVU020000398.1:0-13027 GCA_011763525.2 Mormyrus iriodes | reverse complement strand
TGCTATTGTTATTCCTGTCACAAAGCTCTAAAAATATATTTAGTTTCTAGCTATATATATTTGAAAAATAGACCGTTGGATATGTAGTGAAAGTAACACTTAATGTTTGAATTCATGGAAATGATTGGGTGCAAATGTGGAGATGTTTAAAGGACATGATGGTGTAAGAAACTGTATTTTAGTAAGAGTAGCTTGCGTAATGTTTGTTTTAGTTTGTTCCATTGTAAATTACACTCAAATTATCTGTCTTTGATGACAGGGTCACCACGCAGATCAAAAGCCTTCCAATGCAGTGGACATGTAAGTATTGCCCATTCAGTGCTGAAAGAAGAGGCTATCTATTGCAGCATTACCGCTTAAAACATTTGTACTACACTCGAATATCTCCACTTCCTTGCCTTTATAAGGAATGCCTTTGCACATTTAAATCATTTAATGCCCTCAAGGTACACCTATCAACTTGGCATACACAAAAGGAAATCAGAAAAGTTTGTGAAACAATATTTCATTGCCAGATGTGTGACTTTGAAGAGCCGTGCACTGAAGCAGAATTTTTCTCTCATTTGCGAAGACATTTGAAGCAAAATGTTACCTGTCCATATAAAGACTGTAACTTTCATAGTAGTGTTTATTCCACCTTTAATGCTCACAAAAGTAAAGTGCATCAGTTGCACCAAAACATGCCATTCAAACCTAAGATCATTTCTGAGATTATGATTGAACATCCATCTCCTTATCTGAATACTGAACAAGAAGCTGGATGCTCAGAGCCTGATGGTGCTGAGTTTGAGGTGACAGAGGTATCTGAAAGCATGGAGCACTTGGATAATCAGTTGAAACATAATGTGGCTGCTCTTTTTCTTAAAATGACATCTATTCTCAACATTCCTGAAACTGCACTGCAAAAGGTCATAAAGCAGATCAAACAAATTCATATTATGTCACAACCATTGATGCATTCCTCAATACAAGGAATACTAAATCTGCATGATGATGCATTAGTGAATGAGATACTTAGGGTTGTGAGTGAGAATAATGCATTCCTGAAATTCACCTCTACAGGAGGATCACTGTCCACTGTATGTAAGCGAACATTATACAATTTAAAAGAATTTTCTGTTGTAATGCCCACTCAGTTTGTACTAAAAAAGGAAAAGCAGACAGTTGTACATGTCCCTATTCTCAAAATGTTGCAGGCATTATTGAGTAATGGAGACATTTTGTATAAGTCTATGTCAGTTAAACCAAATGCATCACAAGTATTCACATCTCACGGAGATGGTATCTGCTTTAAAGACAATTCCTTCTTTGCTGCAGAAGAGTTCAGGATTGCCCTTTTCTTGTACATAGATGATTTTGAGGTGGCTAATCCTTTGGGAACCTCCAAGAACAAACACAAGCTATGTGCTCTGTACTGGGCTCTTGGTAACTTGCACACCAAGTACCGCTCCTCCCTTCACTCCATTCAGCTTCCTTTACTCTGCAAGGCCAGCAACATTAAAGTGCATGGTTATAGAGAAATTCTTCACCCTCTTAAACAGGACCTTGTTTTTCTTGAGCAGCATGGTGTTTATGTGGAAACGTTATGAGCCAGTATAAAAGGCACAATGTTGTTTGTTGCTGCAGACAATTTAGCAGCACATTCTTTGGGAGGTGTTTTAGAACGGGAGGGGGACACAGGGCTTTCGAAGGAACAAACAGGCACGCTTAGGTTCCAATATACCTTTTATTACAGTTTATTAATAATAATAATAATGCACTTATTATGATTATGATTGATGCATAAACATATATTCCCCTTCTACACAGTTTCAGAAGACACATGTGTCACACATCAGATGATTATGCAATATAGTGAATGTTAATGATAAAGCACACACTAATACTGAGGTTGCAAAGCTATATACACTCGGACGTGCTCTCATCACCCACCTTTCATGCGCACCGGGGAGCCCTTTCAGTCCTGGCAGGAGACCAACACGTGTTCCCAAGAAATGCCGGGTGACGCGCGCATATCCCACGGCTGAACTCCAACAAGCACTGAGTTCTCCCCCTCCTTTATACTACACTTTCTTGGTATTTACTACAATTGTGCAGGAGTGGTGAGCGAGCTGGCCAGGCACACACCCCACTCGGGCACAAATAAAATCCTCTCCCCTTATCGTCCAATTAGTTCGTCCTTGTGTCCCAGTTTGCAACCTCCAACTCCCCACCACCTTTAGCTTCCCAGCCTTGAATCACTGTTTTAGTTAAATCCCAGAGTTGTCTAAGTGCCCTCTACTGACCCCATAAATATACCTGTGATCAAGTGCCTTAAAACTAAGCTATCGTGTAATTTAATATAGCGTGCTAGCAGTGAGGTGAATCATGGACGTATAATGGCTCACACATCTGGATCTCAATTCATATGTATCTATGCGGGTGGCCATCCGGTCCCTCGATTGTTGTACAATTGTCACCTCTCAGCACCCCACGGCAATGGGAGGACAACAAACAACCCATTCAATTTCAACCCACGCAGGCGTGGCAGTCATATGCGAGTCCGTCTCAATACAGGAGGGTTCTTTGAAACCTTCACAGTGAGTCAGATTTCAGGTTCTGCATGGCCAAGAGTGAGGAAATACAGTGCAAGGAGGTGCATATGGGTTCACTCTAACCACGAACAAAAGAAGATCATGACAGACATGTGCAAGAGGTATTACAGAATTATACTGTAGCCCAGTGCTATGGTGTAAAAGGAAGCTGCCCGCTTACTGAGAGCTTGTGCTGAAAGCACAAGTTTTTCAAAGAAGCTGTGCGCCATGCTCAGAAATTCAAAAACATAGCCCTCACTTTAGCTGTTAGACACCAGAAAATTATAGCATTCCCCTTAGCCTCCACCTCGGTCTTCAAACCAGCTATTGAAATGAACAAAGTCAAATCTGTGCTGGTGAGTTCCTTTCCTGAAAATGTGCAAAGTTCTCTCTATCACTGGAGTGCCCAGCAGAGCACAGTCCTTACAGTATCTTCTCTGTGTGTAAATGGCATCAAATATAGTGCTGATATGGTTGTGTCAGTGGGATCTTGCTCAGGTCTCCCAGACAAATAGCAAACATTGTGGTCATCAACACCGACGTACTGTTTGTCTGCAGAGTCATGACCTCATGGTATAACGAGCATTTGAGATCATATGAGCTTTGTGGCAGCCAACTGCCCACTTTTGCTGTCACCCAGATGTCTGAACTGAATGATGTTGTTCCCCTGTCATTGTACAGAATTAGAGGAAAACACTGTTACCCTTAAAAGGTTCACATTATGCTGAGTGATGTAAACATTGTATTATTGCAAACTTGCTCATATGTCTCCTCTTTCTCAGGAGGAGAAATGGACCAGCGGTTATTGCTCAGAGTTATTGTTGAACAACATGACATTGTCAGGAACGCGGGTCCAACGGCGAGGCATGACACAGGCACAGAGGAAATATTCCGGTGCAGGGGCTTTATTGCAAGACGCAACACACAAGGCATAACATTAATGACCCGACAAGGGAACACAGGACTGGGGAACTCTTATACACTGGAAAGGTAGGAATGAACGAGGGGCACCTGTGGCTGGTTAACAAGGGGGCAGGAACACAAGGTAATCACAACGAGCAACAGGCGTGGCTGATTAGCAGCCCCGCCTGCGGGAAACACAAGGAATACACTGGTAGGGTGGGGCTGGACGTGACAGACATAAGGAAGGTTACCTTAGATGAAAGACCTGATTCTATTGAGGCTTTACAAGTGATACTGAGAGAGAAGCTATCTCTTCCCTACGATTTCAAACTACAATATGAAGATAAAGACTTCAATAATGCTCTCTGCAATCTGACTGACATAACAGATTTGCATGGAAAGGCTACCCTGAAAATCATCCCTCTGGTGACACTCAATTTAACAATTTTGTCATCAGCCACTACAACATCAGACACCGAGGGAAGCTCAGCTGATACTGAGATCCTGGCAAGGTCCCCACTGCCAAGCCGACATCAATGGCCAGAGTTCTTTGATATACCAAATTTCTCAGCGGATGTCGAGTACAGACTTAGACAGGGAGATCTTTCCTTTATGAAGGATGGGACTCGTATGACTATGAAGCATGACGTGTTGGAAAAACTTGCTGATACAATGTACGGTTTTAAGGCCTATCCTGATGATAATGACTTCAGTAGTGTTGCAAAAGCACTAATCAGCAAGCACCCATGCCTCACTGAGCCTGGTCCTCAGCCTGGATGGTATGGGTGGAAGAACAGCCTTAAGTTTAAGATGGCAAACTATCACACAAAGCTTCGATAAGCTGGATATGAGGATGTTACAGTCAATGGGGATAAAAGAAGCAGAGCCAATACTGAGGGAGAGGCATCTAATAAGAACATCAAACGTCCAAGAAGAGGTGAGACTAATTATCTAATTTGCCCAAAGGACATGATGAAAAAAGCCTTGAAGATGACAGAAATATACTCATAGAGGAGATGAAGAAAAAACAACCAAATGGGTCTCTCATCTCAAAATTAATGGACCTAACATTCCCATTGTGCCGACAAGAGATAGTGAGAAACAAGCCTGCTTTCCAGGACATGGTTGAACGTTGGCCTGCACTTTTCATGGAGAGACAGGTAAGCTATTATTAAACTGAAAAGATCCTGAAAAGTTCATCTTTAAGGATAGATTTTACAGCTCCTTGAAGCAAGAAATTAAACTCAGAAGTTTATCAAATTGTTTTATTGCCTTGAATAAGTTTCAAATAAGTGTTTAATTCCAGTTTGCATGCAGTCAATGCATCAGCCTGTTAAAGTAGTATTTCAATAAGAAAGAAATGTATCTTTTTTTGTCTTGTAAACTTTTAGTGTATTGTGAGTAAAATTGTTATGAATTGTTGATGACTACTTAAGGTTGTCTTCTCCTTCTCCCCCTTTCTCTTTTTCAGGTATTTGCTGAGTTTAACAGAATTGCCAGTAAGAATCTTGAAGGAGACTTCTTTGAGGCTCTGGACCAATGCACACCAAACTTCATCCAACTGTTCAGTTGCAAAAAAGGAACTATTGGAAAGAAATTGACAGGACTGAAGCAGCAAATTGACTTGATAGTGAGTGACTTCATAACTCTTTTTCATCACTATTGTTGTTCCTGTGTTGTTACTTTAAAGGTGTAGCATGAAAAGTTAGCCCCTTGTCTGATTAAGATCGTGTCATCAATCTCTTTTAAAGCATATCATGAGACATTGCATCAGACAAGGATAAAATAAAACGACCAGATTCTCAAAAAACTCCCTTAATTCCCAAAAATGTTTATACACTAGCATGGGGTGGCGAGTGTATAAAAAAACTGTTAAATGATTTTTTTGCGCATCTGCTTTTAATGAAAATGCTTCTTTTGCTGATGATCTAACATAGCAAATGTTTATTCATTTTACTCACTTTACCACAGAGCTGTTTCTGTGTGAAATGAGGGTGAAGATGTATCTTTCAATATGTCTACTATGATCAGAATGACTAGCTTTTGTACGGACGAGAATATTTTTTTAAAGCTTTTTTATCTGTGAAAAATCAACATTATAGTCATTGCGTGCTGCAAGCAACAGTTTTTGTTTTTTGTCATCTGTTGGAAGAATTAGGTGTCAAGTAGGCGACATCACCACCTGCTGAGTACACTACATGACTTCTCTTTATTTGCATCACTCAGTTCAATGGAATCAGCCCTGATCCACATTTTCTTGGTTTAACATTTCAAATTTGCCTCACTTTTATTTGAAACAGATAATATAATTTCCTATCGTAGTCTGTGCTTATTCCTTAGAAATTGTCTCTTAGGGAAATTTTTTCTGTATCAACAGACACCAGATGTGTCTGCACAGCGTACAGTTGTCCTCAGAGGCCTTCCCATTGTACTAGGTGATGACTCCAGTGACTTCCACATGTCATGCTCTGTAAGTTCTAGAATGCAAAAGCTGTTTGTCTACTAAACTTTCCATTTGTCCAAAATAAACTGTAGTGAAACAGTAATTTTCCTAAATAAATTAAATGCATTACGTTTAACTTGCAACAGTTACATATGCCATGTTTGCTGTACAAGTATCAACATTATGCCTGGACAAAGAGGGTAAAATAAATAAATAAATAAATAAATAAATAAATAGGTACTTGGCATGCAACTAAAACAATTTAAACTTTTTATTACACCGGTATTGCACCGTGTCAGCCCAGCTTTCATTGTTAAAGCTTTGAGCTAATTACTTGTGTTATCCCAGAGGATCAGTAGTCACTTCCACTGTGATCAGAAATGGGGAAACAACGCTCTGGTTGAAACTGGTGTCTTTAGATCTGGGAGTCCAAGTAGTGTTGGGCGGTATGCCGGTTCATACCGAAAACTGTTTTTTATTAGTTATGAATTTTTCTTATACCGCAATACCGGTTTAAATAGCCTAAACAACGTTTGGAAGGTGGCGCGGCTGGAAACTGTTTAAGGGCGGACCTTTTTCACTGCTGCACCGCTAAAAATGTACAGTGATCCCTCGTCTGTCGCGGTAGTTGCATTCCAGAACCCCCCGCAAAAGGTGAAAATATGCAAAGTTAAAACCATGTGTTAATATGGTGACTTTTGTATATTTTAAGCCCTTATAAACCCTTTATATTCTCTTAGATATTAGGTAAGATACATTTTGTATGTAATTATGTATGTAAACACACTGTTTATATACTACACACAAATATACGTATCATATATCATTGAAGAATTTTATTTAATACGTAAAACGAAGTTGTAAACGCATTGTAATAATACATATTTAAACAAAAATAATTTCATATTTACTATAATATACAGTAATGCACTCGTTTTACTTACCCAGTTATATTAGAATATTAATATTAGTATCATATTTCTAAAATAGGAACATTGCAGTCATGCGCCATTTGCATTCTGGTGCTCTGATTGGGTAGCTTCTCAGTCATCCGCCAATAGCGTCCCGTGTATGAAATCAACAGGGCAAACCAACTGAGGAAGCATGTACCAGAAATAAACAGACCCATGGTCCGCAGACATCCGTGAACCAGCGAAAAATCTGCAGTATATATTTAGATATGCTTGCATGTAAAATCCGCAATACAGTGAACCCGTGAATGTCGAAGCACGACATAGCGAGGGATCACTGTACCGCGAAAGATCAGGAATGGAAGATATAGCTAACGCTGGAGTTGAAAATAATGAGACACTGGGGTTGTCAAAAAATCGATTCTCAGATATTAATTGATATTAAAAATTTGTATCTGATTAGATACAACTTTTCAGCATTATTGATACCAGCAGTGCGGTTTTCGCCACACTTCACACAGCAACGCTACAGCGCAGGCGCACACACACACCCTCGCGCAGCTCCTTCCCCCCTCTCAATAGCCACTGAACGCATTCGTGCTGGTTAACATACACATACCGAGTTGGCTGAACATTGCATATGCTGCAGCTGAATGCACTTCACAAGCTGACTTAGAAAAAAAAAGAAAAGAAAAAAACACAAAAGTGCCGTTTGGAAGTATTTTGCAGATGAGCATGGAAAAGCTAAGGATGTTGATAAGCCTCTATGCAAACAGTGCTACAAAGTTGTGGCGACGAAGTCAAGTAGCACGTCAAACTTGGCGAAGCATCTTAAAGACCATCATTCCGGTCTTTATGAGAAATTTTGCGTTCCAGCAACACTGAACTATTAAACACTTATCAAAAATGTTAACTTGGCCGGCACACACCTTAACATTAGCCATTTATCTATAAGCAGTTAGCCGTCTGTTATTAAGGTAGCGGATAGGCGCAAAGGCTAATAAAATAATACAGCTAATGTGGGAACAACACAAACACAAAAATGTTTCCTGTAAAATGTGGTAAACGCCCAGTCATACTTAAAAAAAATAAATAAATACCGTCGTATACCGCAAAGCCGATATAACTTTGAAAAATACCATGATATAAATTTTTGGTCCAAGTGTATACTAGATGGTGCTGGAGTAAATTCCATTAGATTGCACACTCAGAAAGCAACATGTGAGACCACTGTGAGGGGTCAGTATTTCCTGCATACCATTGTTTTGAGATGGCTGATCACCAGAGTATCTTGGAACTAACAGAATTATTAGCTAATCAATGTTTGAAGGTCTAATAGGAAACACCATGCTATTCTAATGTTTTAAAATGTTTCAAAATGCTTCTCCATAGGACACCACAAAAGAAGCAGCCTTGGCCTCTCTGGCAGTTGGTGTGTTGATTGTTCTGAGTGAAGATGGCCCAAGTTCTGTACCCATATCCACAGCCATTGTTCTTGAGGGAAGTATTGCCATGGACAATGTCAAGGACTTTCCTCAGGCAGTTTGCCTCTTGTTTGGGCTGACAAATGTGTTACACTTGGACTATCCAAAATGCATGGCAAACACTCTGAAATTCATCCAAATGGTCATGCTGGGTCTGCAAGCCAAAATCTTCCCAACAAAACTGTTAACACTTAAGAACAGTCTGTCGGTAAACTAGCCAAAGACTCCTTTGTTTTGAAAGTTGCACTTTTCTCTAATAATTGTTCTGTGAGAAAACAGTAGAGATTGAGTGCCTGTTTCTATATACTATTTGAAAGTATTTTTTCACAGAAATAAAATACATTTTATAAGTAAATTTTAAGTTTTTATTTTTTCTGAAATGTTGACTGAGAAGATGACATGAAACTTAACCATAATAAGGATACATCTCATTAAAGCATTTGAGGTCCACATGGTAGTGTTATAATTTTTTCCGTAAAATTTTGTTTTTTATTTTACCTCACTTGCAGTACCTGCCACTCATACCTTAAGCCTGCAATACATGTTTTAAGCACTTCAGCATTGGTTTTAAATAAATGTCTGGAGGGGCCTCATGTTCATATTTGATGTCAGAATGGGAAACCTGTGCGCCTAGGAAGAGCATAACCGCTACACCATGTTTAACCATTTTGGAATGAGATTTTGCATTTCTAAAATGTTAGCTGAAATAACTCAATATGTGTTGTTAAGCCAATGTTTTAAATGGTCATTTAGTGTGAATATTGGTAAATGAAGTATTAATATAGCTGGTACAGGAGAATTGACAGAAAATCAATGACGAGGGTTACAAACAGTTTGAATTAAATTATTTGCTTAAGTTAGGTCAACTGAGTTTCATCCTGTACACTGAAAATGAAAATAAGTTTACACAAAGAATTTTCTTCAGTTTACATGTACTGGATAACTTTAAGTTCTTTTAACTGCATTATGTAGTTACAGCATATTTAGATTTATTAAGTTATTTTAAGTTCTGCTAAATTAAATATTACAAGTTAATAGTACTTATTTTCTCAAGTTTTAAGAACCTATTTTTTGAGGCAACAAGTTTGCATACTTTTTTTAAGTAAAGCCAACTTTTTTGGCTTTACAGTCTATCGAGGATTTTACATGCAAGCATATGTAAATATATATAGTGGATTTTTTGCTGGTTCGCGGATTTCTGCGGACAATGGGACTTTTTATTTCTGGTACATGCTTCCTCAGTTGGTTTGCCTTGTTGATTTCATACACGGGACGCTATTGGCGGATGGCTGCTAAATCGGCCAAAATCAACTGAGAATGTAAACATTACCAGAATGCAAATGGCATGTGACCGTAGTGTTCACAGAGAATTTTATCACAGGGAAACATTATTTAGTTTATAATTCTGGGTAATATCTATACATTTGTGTAAATTAATGAGTTCCAGCATTTACATTTTGATGATATATAAAATGTAAAATTTGTAGAAATTGACAAATAAATCACAAAAGTTTTCTAATCTAACTACTGTATATAAGGTGTTGCGGATATGCATTACCTGTGGGACCTGACACAAAGGCAGAGGCGGGTATAAATGTATTGTGTTTTTATTAGAAGATGTAGTTATTATACCATTCATCAGCATTATATGATCAATCATGACATCATAAAAGTTTTCTTACAAATCAAGTAGCAGTTAACGAATGATTTGGCAAAAAGGCTATTCAGCATTATGGCAACTGTCTCATTCTCTAAGTCTAATGTCAGAATATAAAACATGGGTGTCGGTTTGTTGCATCCTGGGCCCCGTCTCTGATTTCCTCTTTGGGGAAGTACATTCATTGTAAATTATCTCTTGTGGGTCCTGAGTCTGAACAAAGAACCAGGGAAACATTCATTGGTTGGATAGAAAGAAATCTAGGCTTCTGCTTTATGTAGGGACAAAGAAGGTCACTTTTTTTTTTCATTTGACTGGATAATGAATAGAAAAACACTAACATTGTCTTAAAAATGTGCCCAGAACTTTTTTTAATGTAAGACTGAAACATCGCCTTTTTATAAAGAAACAAAATTCCATGGATATAATCAATGTAATATATAAAAATAATATAACTTGTACTGTACCTCACAGTGTGGCATAGTGGAGAACTGATGTGTTTTTCCTGGGGAAAATAACACATATATTTATTGAGAATTCAATTAAGTGCATTTTATTATTTTATAATAAAAACATAAGAATTTTGAAAAATATATTTGGTAATAATACATTTTTTTAAATGTATAAAAATGCATTTTTAAAAAAGGTACAAAAAATAACTTACGCCGTATTCTGGTCTGCTGATTATATATAAGGGCAATTATCAATATCACGCATAAAATATTGGATATTGTTAAACCAAGGACTAAAGGACCAGCCTGGTTGTCTTGGTCAGTACCTGCATATTTAAAAAAAAAAGAAGAAGTTGCAGTATGTTCTGATGCCAGTGTATTATTGATGGACAAAGTGCCTCCTTATTTTTTAGGGAACTGGGGAAAGTTTTTAAACTTTGCATAACTAAGACATAATACATTTAGGGAAAAGAGTAATTTCAAATATCCATCTATAAAGTAGTTAATCGTTACCAATTGCAGTGGAAAAGCATGTCCAGATTATTCTAATGCCAGGCTTGACCTGTGAACCTCTTTTGATTCTGTGCCACTTTGCAAAGATATTATTAGATAATAATTATGAAGTTACATCACTTAACTTCATTTTGATTCCACAACCCTTGCCATCTCTGTAATGCAAGACACTATATATATATATATCTGTGTGTGTGTGTGTGTGTGCAACAGATGCACTGTTCATTGTGATATTACTCTCGTGATCACCATCAAAATTATCTGCCATTTGTGCAACATTAGCCTTTCTGTTGGTGCATACCAGACATGATCGACAAGTCCGGGCCACTCAACACCTTGTTGGCGGTTCATTGTTTTTCCCTCCTTGAACTACTCTCAGTAGGTACTCACCACGGGGTACTAAATGTTAGCTTACCGTCTAATATATCCCAGACCTTGACACACACCATTTTTACTAGATAGTCAAAATTACTCACTTTACGCGGGGGTGGTACATATATATTAATCCAGCGACCCATTTTACAACCAGAACACTGGGCATTAATACCTCAGCTAAATTAATATTTATGCATGAAGATTTTCTTGTTTCTGATCAATTATAATGTGATATACCGCAAAATGAAAATATCTTTATGTAATTTTTTTGTGACAGCTGGGAGGGTTAAACTGATCTGGTGCCTGAGACATAAAATACCAAACAATCATCATACACCACCAAGAAATCAACTAAATCTGTATTTCCCAAACTTTTTGGACTAAATACCACTTCGGATCCAACTGAAGCAGCCAAGTACCACATGGGTGAAAAAAAATCACAGCAACCTGAATGATTATTTTTTTAAAAATCACAGTAACCCGAGCTCTTTCCATTTCAATGAAAGGAGTGAGCCTATATGGCATGGCAAAGCTTTTGTTATCGATGAGTGCAGGAGACTGTCTGAGTATCATAAGTGGTACCACAGTTTGGGAGCCACTGAACTAAATTATCTTTCCATCATGAAATTCCATGAAAAAGTTAAACCTAAAGATACATATCTATAATTATCGGAATAAAATAAATCACCTTTAATGTTCAGCTTAGTCCCATTCCCAAAGAGGATCTCCCCACACATGGCCACAGCGCAGTAGTAAGTCCCAGCATCAGAGAGGCTGAGGTTCCTCTTGGGGAGGCTGTAGACACAGCTCCGTGTAGGAGATCCAGCCTCAGGGCTCTTCTCACACTCATCACTCCTGTTCCCATGGCTGTAAATGACTCCTGGAAGGGATTCTCCTGATCCATGTCTGAACCAGTAAACACTGTGTTCTCCTGCACAGCTCTCAGTCTCTATTGTACACTGCAGGCTCACAGAGTCTCCTGGCTGCACTGTGTCAGACACAGGCTGCAGACTGAAATATCTGTTTGTAGCTCCTAGACCTGTAAGAAAATGTTAGCACTAAAAGATATATGCATGCCAGGTTAATATGGTACTTAATTCTTATAGGATTATTTTTTAAACATGTTTGCTATTGAAAATGCTGATAAAAAGCTAGACTAAGAGATGAAAAGAATTATTCCAATAAAAATGCTGACTTTGCTGCCACATGTGTTCAGTCAACCAAAGGAAATATTTAACCTAATAAAAATATAATTATGTCTGTAATTGAATTTGGTCTTCCTGTGTCTGACATTCATACTGATGTCGCTGTGTTTAACATTTACAGTTTGTTACCTTCATATTTCAAGAAAAAATAGTTCCTGAAAACTATCTTCTCATAATCTCGTGTGCAGCAGTAATAGAAGCCGGCATCCATGGGCTTCGCATTTGAAATGGTCAGCACCATACTGGTTGAGTTTTTTTGCACTGTGAAGCGCTGATCCCCTTGGAACTCCCCATACAGCACAGGTTCCATATTATAACTGTAAACAGACATTATACTTTGAGGTGACTCTCCTACTGCCTGTTTGAACCAGTAGAAGTAGGTGCTATCTGCAGAAGTGATGGAACAGTGCAGGGTGACAGTGTCTCCAAGGTGGAAGGTCTTCATCTGTTCAGTCTGGGTGAGCAGGACAAGATTAACTGCTGAAGCGAAAAATGACAGAAAAATATTTGA
>JAAGVU020000397.1:0-13028 GCA_011763525.2 Mormyrus iriodes | reverse complement strand
CAGACTATGAGTCAGGCAAAGATCCAGCACACTTCAGCATTGCAGGGTACAAGGGAATACCTGATCTCAGCTGCAACAACCAGTCCAGGAGACCATGGGATCTCACATACCCATGATGCACTGGGCTACGGGGAGCTTTCATTGACTGTGGGGTCTCCATCCAAAGACTGCTCTTCTCATTGGGAAGACAAGGGATGGGATGAAGAGGAAGTAAGAGAAGAGGAAGAGGGACAAGATTATGGAGGTCTGCTGCTGGTTTTATCAGAATCCTCCATGAGCCCACACTCCAGTCTGGACAGCCATACTGACACCTTGCGGAGGACAAGTGACGCAAAGTGGCAAGAAAATGGAAGACAGCAGGTCAGTGACAGAGACAGGACAACAGTCAGGGAGCAGGAAGGAACTCGATGGAAGGAAAGTGGTGCACAGGACACGATAGAGGAGGATAGACAGAGCAGGAGGGGCAAACATCACCATGGTGAAGCAGAGGAGGAAGAGGACTGTGAAGATCTGCTAGAAGATGACAATGAGGAGGCAATGTCTTCAGCCTCAGAAAAGTCTGTGCTCTCTGTGCCTGAGTTGCAGGTTTGTGTTTCCCTGTTTGTCAGAGATGTCCAGGTAGTTTTATTATAGCCCTAATTTCCTGATTTTGGACAATGGTATGGACTTGCATATCATCTTACGGTCAGGAAGATGTATAGGATAATTTTATCATCTAAATTTATCATCTAAGCTTCTGATGTTACTGGTATATAACCAGCTAGATAGACCTGGACACATAAATCATATCACCCAGAACCAGGGATGGTAACTACTGATATTTATGTGACTAAGACAAAGTCATAGTGATGTTTTCTAGAATGATTTCTAGAATTCCTCATTGACAGTGTAGCGATGGTGCTTGTATTCTCTATGTAGACCCTTATATAATGAATCTCTAGAGTAATAATTAATCAGTGTAATAATGATTACTTTTGGTAGGTGAAATATTTAGATATAAATCAATAATAGGCTTGGGTATTTTATTATGTAAATGTATTGTAATACTTCTTCGGTTTCACCTGTGTGTCTACGTAAAGTTTATATAAACGCTATCATATTCATGAAATTACTATACTGTACCTTGCAGGAGACCATGGACAAGCTGAGCTGGCTGGCTTCAGAGAGCAGGCTACACGAGGACAGTGATTCACAGGAGGACAAGTACCCACAATCCTCCAGTCCCTCAAGCACATCCTGCAGGGTCACCACCTCTGTTTATCAGAATTTCCAACTGGAGGAAGAGGTGGAACTTACAGAGGGAGGGCCTGTACTCTTGTCAATCAGGGAGGATTCCCTGGTAGCAGGCCCGGCCCACACATTTGACAGGGAAAAAGATCTTGTGGACAACCACCCCCTGATGGAGAGGAAAGGCATGGCCTTTGCTCAGGTCAACCTTAACCGGGTAAGACACTCCACCCCTGCTCCTGTTAAACAGATTGAGGAAGTTATATAGCAGCTTAGATTAAAATCATGTCCGGATAGTCGTCTTCTGTTGTCTTGTTTTCTTTGTTTAGTTCAGGGGCTTTGAGTTGCTGATGGGTGTTTGTAAAGCCTAGTAATACTCCAGTTGTTCACGTGCTGTTGTGGACCACATGAACATTATCAGGAGTGTCTGTGCGCATGGCCGTACACACTGTGGAGGTCCTTGAGGTTGGGACCTCGGAATTTTTATGGAGCTAAATTAGGGCCTAAAGTTTCATTCATTTGAAAAAAAGAATTAAAACTGAAAGTTTGTTTTGATGTTGAACTTTAAAAAGTACAACGATGTATTCAAACTACAAAAGAAGTGCTTGAAAGCTTTTTTTCAGTTAATTTTTTTTTTCAGTTCTTTCAAGCATTTCTTTTTAGTTTGAATACATCGTTGTACTTTTTAAAGTTCAACATCAAAACTTGAAATTTAAGTTTTAATTAATTTTTCTTTAAATTACCGAAACCTTTGGCTCTAATTTAGTTCGAATGAACTTGAATGAAGCAGCACAGACAAGTAGCCTGAGTTCATCGTGCCCTTCAGTCTAGTGTATTTCTTGCGGTAAACACTCAAAATCAATATATTAAATATTTCCAATCCCTACACCATATCCGGACTGTTTCTTAAACGTTAAAATAGATACCGGTATGGTTTATTTTATTCAATCGAGCTCTAGCTAAGAATACTAGTGGTAGGCTTGGGAGCATTGATTTGGTTTTCAGGGGTGCAATAACAAGCACTAATACAAGTGAGAAATCGTGTTAGCAAAAAGTTAATTCTGAATGTATTTTAATGATATACAATACAACTGGAATGGCTATTGTACTTCTAAAAACAATGAGCTAATGTTTTCTCAGCTAAACAAACATAAATCTTTTGCTTCTAAGTATACATTAAGTGTATATTGATTAAGCATAAATGTCCCCAATCCTATGAAAATGAAAATATTTAGGCACACCCACCTCACCTTAGGGTGACAAAGAGAGAAGGTGATGGAGGAGATAATGACAAAGGAAGTGCAGGTATCTGCCACAATGTCCGGGATTGCAGGATAGCATTAGCATCCCAGTGCTGTTCAATGCAATCAAAAACTAACCTAATCCAACTCAATTATTGTCATTTCCAAGTAGATTTTGTTCCTTTGTGATTACAATGGCAACTGTGAGTTCAATTAATGACAAGACAAGTCTAACGGTAGAGCAATAATACACTATGTTGCTTCTTTATTAGATGTAACTATCAAGTATTTATCATCTGCTCCTGTAGTACATTCAATTCAGGGATCAGTTTTTATAATCTGTGATATTACATGATCTTTTAAAATACTTTTTCATGGCAGTGGTGGCAGTTGGGGGGATGGGCGCTGTTAGGTTGGATATCAGCATTTCAAAAATCTTCATAAAGCCCTGTTTGTAATGGACTGCATTTGCAGCCCAGATTTTGGGTCTAGTGGGCATTTTGTGCAGTGTGTCAACTGCACTCATGCAAATATGTTGCTGACTAGGCGTTTCCCATAAGTGGGATGTCATTACTGTACACATGTGCCGACCGTGGCTGTATGCATACACAGGCATGCCCCAAATGTGGTATACATGAAAAAGGGTGACGGCACACCAGTGAGTGGAGTATGAACTAGACTTAATGTGCAGTTAAGGTGTGTCAGGCTCTGTAGGACAGCTTTTGGCAAGCTAGAGCAGTTTCTGCATGTCCTTGAAAAGTCTGAGTGGAGCTCTTCTTGCGGCTGTAGCCCGTGCTGTGGGTGTAACCTGAGCAGGCCCATCAGTGCAGCCTGGTACTTACACATTTCAAATGCTCAGGTCGTGCCTAAAAAACCCCTATCATTTCCACCATCTTTCCATATATATATATGTGACATATAAGCAAAGCAAAGAGTACATAACAAACGGACAGCTGTCAAGGAGTCGACCTATTTCAGTCAACAGCATTAAAGTAAAATAATGCTGTTGTATCCACAAATAAGTGGATGCAGCCTGTAAGTTAATTAGTGATGACAGACTTGAATGATGTCCTGCTTTCTAATATCAACTGCTGCCCCCTCTGGCCAGTTTGAGCAGCAGCTGGAGAGTAGCATTGGAGATGCCCCCTCTTGCTACCAGGAGGTGCTAGCTGTCCTGCCAGGGGGCCACAAGCTCAGCACCACAGGCCGCAAAGAGGTACAGTATACTTAACAACGCCTGTCACCGCAGTTACCAACTGAAATGAATAAAAATGCCGAGTGCTGCTGCTTGCTGTCTCTCTTATTCATGCTGTTCATTTCAGCTAACACCTCACCACATACATTTATATGGCAACATTGGACACTAAAATAAGCACTGAATGAGATTTTAAATAGATATCTATATCTCTCGCTTAAACACTTGTTACACTACAATGTAATGGTAGAAAAAGAAATCTGAAGAAAAAACTTCAGAATCATTCATTGGACCAACACTATGTCAATATAAGGATTGTTCATTTGTAATGTGAAAGATGTCACGTTGGCATGTCATTTTATATGTTAGCCAATAAAGGATTATCAGAGAGAAAAAAGTATTTCAAAAAAGGAGTGCATTGATTTGTATGAGAAGACTAGAGAAGACCCATCCATTATGAGGAAGCTTAGTTTTTACCTCCCTTGGCCCTCACCACTTCAGGCGAACTGGCCATACCTTCTGGTCTCTAGGTGTCGCTGCTTACAGTACTGCAAAACGTTAAAAAATATTATAACTGTAAATTTTTACAAAGACACAAAATGTGTTTTTACACAGCAATAAGATTTTGCTAATGAGTCATTTTAGGTTAGACAAAGGTTACTTCTTCATTATTTAATCTCACCACTACCTTACAATTGGTGTATGGTACATTATTATATATATATATATGTGTATGTATGTGTGTATATAATATATTTCATTGTGGGGACATGTAGTCCTCACAATGTGATAAAAACCTGTTATTTTGCCATTGTGGGGACCATTTTTTTGGTCCCCACAATGAAAATTCAATTTTACAAAAATCCGTGTCTGCCATCAAGAAACTAAAAATGTCTTGTGTTTTGTTTGGTTACCTATAGTTAAGGTTAGGGCTGGGTAGGGATTGAGGTTGTCATTGTTGGGATTACAGTGTTTTCGCCTGGAACTGAATGAATGGTCCCCACAAAGATATGAATACAAATGTGTGTGTATGTGTGTGTGTGCGCATGCGTGCGGGCACACATCTGTATGTATATAAATTCACATACATACATACATACATACATACATACATGCATACATGTTTGTGTATATAATTATTTTCTTGCCCTCCCTATAGATGAAGGCACACATCTCCAAGCTTCTCAAAGGCCACTCATGTTTACAGAAAGAATTCTGGATGTTTCCAAGCCCCTCACACCAGGGCCAGTGTGAGGTGGCCACTGAATGCCTGAACCTGGAGGGAGCAAAGGGTCTTTTCAGGCTTTCACCTGTAATATCAAGAAGTAACAGGGAGAAGAAACTCAGCATCCACAGAAAGAAGGAGGTTAGGAGTTATATCCATGAGGCACGCTTACTGCCTCGTGTTTTTCATTTTATGAATACATATTACTACGGCACATAATCAAGTTAATTATCTATGCCTGTATCTGTGGTAGGTCAGAATTACAAGGTTAAAAGAAATGGCATCAGTCTTAAAAGCTGTATCTTTATATTAAGTACTTCCAGGAAGGGTATGAAAAAAATTATGACTGTTGAATGATCCCGATTGAAAACTGAAATATGCCATTTCATAGCAGTAACATCGCTTCTCTGTCAAAAGTCTTCCAGGGTGGTGAAGAGTCATTATATCACATCCATCCCAACAAAGGTCCCTGCAGCCCAGACTCAGTCAGGAGAGGGAGCGTGGGATACAGAGCTCAAAGGTCAGAGAGTTCAGAACACAGTGCACTTCCGTGTGGATTGACTGAAAAAAAATCCATCCAGATTCTACCGTATTGTGGTCAGGGTTGTGGGGGTTCTTGGAGATTCCAGACAGTATAGCTCATAAAGCTGGGGATACCCTGGATGGGAGGTCAATCTATAATAGTGCTCACACAAACCCTCATATTCATACTCTACAGACAATTACCTGGTGCAGTGGAAAAGCACCCTAGGAGAACATACGAACTCCACACACAAAAGAGAAAAAAATACTTCTTGTAAAGTGAACTGTGTATGACTTACAAAAGCTATTAAGCCAGGACCAATAACTGAGAATTCATATTCTTCAGTCATACTAATCTGAAACTTAAAATTGGTAAAATAATTATTGGTATCACACTGTTATTGAAATCACCGTTTAATTATTGGTCAGTGTTTCATTGCGTTTTGTTTTAACACTTCTGTACAAAGGATGTAGGGCATAAGCTTAACTAAAGAATGTGGTTGATTCAGTCTATACCATCCAGCCCCATGGGTCACTGTCTGACTTGGGAAACCTGACAGTGAATCCTAAAGACAGAGTCCTTCCACATACAGAGAAAAATAAGGAGGAGGAGCGGATGGAGCAAGTAGATGGAAAAGTCAGTGAGGGCAGAGGAGTGAGTGAGAACCCACCAGGTCCCAAGCCGGCCCACAACAGTCCCCTGGCAGATCCTGTACTCCCTGCTAAAAACATTTCCCTCACACCAAGTGGTGAGAAAGTCATTGTCTGGACCAGGTGAGACAAACGAATATCTGTAGCTTACTGGAGGATGAATTTTAAAAATCTTCTGATTAAGAATAAATTAAAGGTCATGATGAAAATAATTTATATATGACATAATGTTATTAAGTAAATATATATCAGCAAAATTCTAGTATTATGGAAGTACACTGAAGATTTTAAAAAGATATCTCCTGACACTCATGCCATATGATTTACTTGATATGTGACACCATCTGAGCCAGGAGAGTATTTTTTCATGAAAATACAGTGGAAACCACTTATCGTAATCGCTTCTATCTGGGTGAAATTGATCACTATAAGTGGATGATCATTGTAAACAATTTTTTTCTTTATGTCTCAGGCAGATTACCATATAATTGACATTTGTATATTTATTACATGAATATAAGATGATAAAACAGCGTCATTACTGATTTTTGAGTCAAAATACAGTACAGCTGTTTAAAACACTTTTTTAAATTACAGCACTGTACAAACTAAATTACTGAACTGTGTATAATTCAAATACACTATAATACACTACAATATTGTACATAATATATAGCATATTGTAGTTTTGTTGCTGCATCTCAGCTCGTGTTTGGCAGTTTATCATAAGTTTTGATGAGTCTATATTTGTCACTGAGAGAAAATGACTTTCTTTTTCCTGTCATGTTTTCTGTTGGACGCAGCATTAGCCTCAGGGAGCTAGCCAGAAGCAGACGGGTTATCGCAAGGCAAAGTAGGCTTATTAAAGTAACGCGAAAAAATATATACCATAGTTTTCATTTTTTCCATACGTTGTCATGTATCAAAGGACCCAAAATGAACACTGTAAGCAGACTATTTGATTACTATAAGCAAATTATGTAAACAATACTTGTACAGGAATGATTTTGTGACAAGGTTTTTGATTCATATAAGCAGGTAATCACTATAACCGTGATCACTGTAAGTGGTTTCCACTGTAGCTCAGTTATGAACTGAACTTCATGGTGCTGGTTAGCTCTCATTTGGAGCACCGCTGTTTATTAAATGAAACATGGCATTGTATGCATATGATGAAGCACTATATGACATGTCTTTGTCCATCAGGGAAACCGACCGTTTGATTTTACTCACTTGTCAAAAGCAAGGAGCCAACTGGAGCACTTTCCAAGCACTCTCAGCTCAGCTAGGCAATAAAACAGCCAGTGAGGTAAAAAGATGCTCTTTTATCAGAAAGAAGAATGCGTTGAAATTATGTCATGCTATCATTTTTTAATCAATGTTTTAATAAAATGCTTTTTCATTTTAATTATCCTGTATTGTGTTTACAATAAAATGGGTAGAAGGTGCTGTTAATAAGAATAAAAATAGTCATGTATCAGTCCCATAACGATATTTCATCAGAGACAGACCTCATAAATGACAGTGGTCCCATACGATTATAATGGAGCTGAAAAATTCCTATCGCATTGTAATGTCATTACCTTCATAACACATTGCATTACTTACATGTTTGTAGTGATGCTGGTGTAAACAAACCTACTGCGCTGTCAGCTGTATAGTAGTATAGTACATACAGTTATATTCAGTACTTGATATGATTTCTAAGTTATTGGTCTATGTATTTACTGTACTTTTTATTGTTATTTAGGCTATACCATTTAGCCTAGCTGTATAGTAGACTATACCATCCACATTTGTATAAGTGCACTCTGTTAGCACAACGATGAAATCAACTAATGACACCTTCTCAGAAGGTATCCCTGTAATTATGCGACGGATGACTGTTATACTTGTATAGACTGTTGTCCTCTCCTGAGTGTGCCTGTCCCTTTGTTGTAAGTATTGTGGCTCATTCCTCTTCATTCTTCAGGTTGCTAAGCGCTTCCGCAACCTCCTGCACCTTTTCCATACCATATCCAAACTGGCTTACCCTGAGAACCAACCCAGTACTGAAGAAAGACCACAGAAGGAGCCTGATTGAGCAAAGTTGAAGACAGGCCCACAGAGGACTCTTAAGACACTTTGTACTCAAGGAGGATGTTACTGAGCATTTGGGCTGACTAGCCCAGTTCTGAGATCCATGTACTGCATCAGAGGTGTGGCTGAACTCTGCCACCAGAGAACATTTGAGCCCTCACTGCTGAACAGTTATGAACACAAGAAGCCTTCCTGTTGCTGTTCATTTGATTTCATTATAAGTATTAATAAGGATTTTGAGTGTATATGAAGGAAATGAAACAATGGTTTAAAAACTTGTAATGGAAATGGTATCCAGTCGTAAACCTGATTCTTCAAAATTACTGGTCAAGTGAACCAATACAGTAGAACAGTATGAGTTTGAATTTAATTTTAACCAAAAAAAACTAATATCCAGTAGTAACCCAAGTGAGGAAGATTAACAAGGAATTGTTCAGTTGTAAGTTATGTAATGAAGAGAACATTGTATTTATTATTTTACTGTAAACCACTAGGTAAACGCTGTATATAATCTATTTTGTATATATGTATATAATTTATTATTAAGATGACTGGTAATATAAAACATGCATTTCAAATATTCCAAGTCTCTTGGTATAAAGCAGACCAGGTTCGATTGTCATATCAGCAAGGTGTCCATCAGTGGCCGCTGCAATAAAGCAGCGACGGTGCACCATAAGAGAGTAGGACGGCGTCTTGCCCAATAGGAGGCCGCCTTTCCGCTCCGGCTCCGCTCAGCGCGGCTCCCTGGCCCCGGCAGTCATGGCTGCCGTTTCGTCCGCTCTGACCGCGCTGCTCCTCCTGAGCCCCTTAGCCCTAGGCAGAGACGTACTGCAGCTCCAAAACGCCGATTTCGACTACTGGGTGTCCGAGCAGGATATAATGCTGGTGAAATTCTTTGCCCCTTGGTAAGGGAAAGATATCCATATAATAATTATTTTTTAAAATGCCGTATAATCAGTACCCAGGTATTATGACATTCAGTTCCCGATAAAGTGGACGTTACCTTGTTTATGGCTGGCATGTTTGATGGGAAAAAATGCATGAAAGTGGATTATACATGTGCCGGAGACGCGAATTATGGCCGTACGCCGAATTTGTGGTTTGTTTTAATTTGGAAATGATGTACTAGTGAATGATGGATAACATGCGATTGTGTTTTGGGTACATATTGATAAATGGTAAACTACTGAGAAGCTGCCATTAAAATGTGTGGTGGGTATTATTGTTCATTGTGATGACAGCCGGTTATCGTTTGTTTGCCAGGTGCAAAAAATGTCAGAAATTTGCTCCTGAGTACGAAAATGCAGCAATGCGCCTGAAGGGGATTATGACTTTAGCAAAGGTAATAATTATTTATATTTTTATTTAGTTGTAGTTAGGAACCTCATGCGCTTTCCAGTAGTAGTTAATAGTATGATTTTAAATACGTTTAAGTGCACTCCGGCGTCCTTTGGATATTATGCGCAAACTGCATGTGTCCGTCGATGATAAAATTAATATCGCACGCACTAGTTTAAACATCAGAATTGTGCGCTGTAAGTCAGAACATTAGGAACAGGGCCGGTGTTCTGCCTCTTTTTCTATCCGGAAAAAAACTTCTTCACACAACTACAGCGCATGTATAAATCAAGTTTACATCATCATCATATGTCTACAAGATCTGAAAATATTTATTTTCTTTGCATGTTAACGAGGTTTATCGCAAGGCGTCATTAATATCTCATGAATATATGTGTTTATCTGTTTATCACGTGTATCAAACAAATGTCAGGTTGCGGAGCATACACTGATACAGCGCGCTGCCTCACCAAGCATGCGATGAAACGCCTCCAGATCCCAGTTGGTATCCCCCCCCCCCCCCAAGCTGACATGCGGTCCAGTCCCACCCACCGGAAATGGACATCTATCTACTGCAGCCAAGTGTTACATGGGCATCCCCTTGGCCTGGTCCAGCCGCTCAGGTCCTCTGCAATGTACTGCAAAACGGAACACCAGGACTCTAGAGACTTGGACCTATGTCCGAAAATGCTACACACCCCTTTCCAGCGACCTCAGGACCCCACAGGCTCTCTCAATCCGTCTACTGACTTCATAGGAAGAGTCACCAGCGCTGCTGAGGAAGAAAATTTCTGCTATGATGGCAAATGCTGGCAAGGCAGTAAAAAATGGCAGAACACCGGTCAATTCTATAGACGTCAACATAACTAGTACTGTTTAAACATATATTTAACATAAACTACCTCTCAAACACCTATTAAGCGCATTTCCAGTTCGCATTCAAAGGCAGATCACTCCAAAATAATTTCTCTTGTGCTTTATGGAATTTCAATGTAGAAAAGACTGCTAGAAGAAGTTTAGGGTATTTTTCCAAGTCACATGTCTTGTTGTAAATATATTATCAAAACAGACTTCTTGCAGCACTGTTACAATCCAGGTACCAGGTTAATTTGTGTGAATTGAAGGAAAAAGGAGAAAATCTGTAAGCCGATCTGATGGAGAGTACTGAAGAGTACTGAGCAAGTATAGTTTAAGCAAAAAAAAAAAAAAAAAAAAACGCAATCATACAAGGAAAAATTAATTTTAGCTGAGAACACTACTACTCACATACCAGGAAGCATGATTACAGCATGATGTGGGGTTTCTCAATAATGGCACATATTTCCATTTCTGACCAGGTGGATTGTTCAACAAATTCAGGAATATGTGGACGCTTTGGAGTGAATGGGTACCCCACTCTCAAAATATTCCGAAATGGGAAGGAAGCAGCTCTCTACAATGGACCGCACACGGCAGGTGATTGGCTGCTTGTGGGCCTGTGTCCTATGTGAATGTTGCATAACGTGTGTATGCTGCTATTACCGTTCTGTGACCGGTGAGGCCATGTTTACACATGCAGAGGGCATCGTGCGATATATGCAGAAGCAGGCTGGACCCAGCTCTGTGAGCCTGCATAGCAAAGCTGACCTGGATGCCTTCATTGATAACTTTGATACCAGCATAGTGGGTAAGTGTTCATTTATATTGTTCCTCACACCTCAAGCCAGAAGGTCATTCATCATCACAGCTGACACTAACTAAAAGCTAATTTCAGAATTTATCATTTTTTTATATTAGGAGGCAGTGATGATGAGGCACAGTATGTAAACTTGAAGTGCTTTACTAGTTCCACCTGAGATGTCACCCCCTGTTCTCTTATCTCATCTTGCTTCTGCCCTTTTAATCTGCGTGATATCTCACACCTAAATCTCCTTATCAACCTAGTAGCACCATCCTGACCTTGGCTAATTATTTTATATTCCACGTCACCAGTCTGCTTGTTTTGGGTAACTATGGCTATGATGATTAATATCAGGGAGACCACAAATACAATAGTGATACCCAGTCCTACACTGGGCACATAACATCATGGGAAGTACCCCACAGAGAGAGAGCTAGGTCACCCTCATGCTCTTCAGACCTTGACCCCTAATGTCCTTTACTTGGCTTTACACTCACCGGTCCTTCAGTTGGAGCCTCTGTCAAATTGTTTGTTTGATGATGTACTCTCTGTGGGAGTAGCTTTGCTGCAGCCGCCCATAGAAAGGCTGCACACACCATGAAGGGGATGGTGGAAAGCCCTCGGGAGCCTCATCCCTGGATGAGTCGAAGCCGTTGGAGAGCTAATAGGGTCAGGCCAGTTGGGGATCAGAGCTGGTATGGTGCTGAGGCATCGCCGGCTGGATAGCGACACTTGGGTCCCAGTTTGAGGCGGCCCATCCACTTAGGCACATGGACCGTCTTATCTCTCCGGCAAGATGACCATCTTCCTCTGCTGTTGGGGGAGCTTTGTAAACTCCACATTTTGGTATCAGCACTCCCAGAGGTACGCAGATCAGGGACTGGCCAGATCTCTGTAGGTGGGTCGCTCTGATGGCTGCCATATTTGGGGAATAGCTGTTGAAAGGGGTGACACCAGCCACCATCTCCACAGCAACGAGTGTATTATTATACTAAGGCTAAGGCACTTCTTCGGTGTCTTGTCTGTTGTCTCAGTCTATGCTACAAATGCAGTGAGTGATGCCTCGTTGAGGGAGACATTTTGCTTGCATCTTCGCTCGGTGGTTGATGGGTGCCAACAAGGTGACACTCCTCTGGTCATGCATGACTTCAGTGCGACCACTGGTACTGACAGGGCTGGCTATGAGGATTGTGTCAGTCCCCACGGGCCTGGTGACCTGGGTAAAAGTGGCTCCATATTCCTCGACTTTGCGAAAGGTCAGGGGCTGCTTGTCACTGGATCCTCGTTCCAACGCCCTGAGCTGCATTGTTGGACTTGATATTCCAATACTGGTGGTGCGTCGAAGGAGATCAAACACATCCTCATGGGCAGATGCTGGAGGCTCCTGCAGAACTGCAGGGTCTACAGAAGTGCCCAGTTTGTGAATTCTGACCATAGACTTTTTGGTGCTACTCTGAAGATTCAGCTTAGATCCAGTAGGCTACCACCTACTACAAGAAGGAGGCTGGACTTGGCCAGACTTCAAGATCAAGCTGTTTCTGATGAGTTTGCACGCAGTTTGTGTGAGGAATTTGCAGACTTGGGTGTGACTGCCGACTCCAATGTAATGTGGGAGACCTTCCGTGATAAGACTCTGAAGGTTGCTGAGGGTTGTTTTGCCAGTGTTCCCAGGAGGAGGTGTTTTGTCTCACAGTGCACCCTGGATATTATCAAGGGGAGTCACAGCGCACGACTTGGTGGCAACTCCAGTCAGTACCAGAAACTGAGGAAGACAGCTGTGAGAGCTTAGAGGGCAGATAAGGAGGCATTTGTTAGATGAATCTGTGAGCAGGTGACGCATCATCTGTGGTCTTGTGACCCACGTCCTGCTTACAGAGGAATCGGAGC
>JAAGVU020000396.1:0-13030 GCA_011763525.2 Mormyrus iriodes | reverse complement strand
TGTGTGTGTGTGTGTGTGTGTGTGTGTGTGTGTGTGTGTGTGTGTGTGTGTGTGTGTGTGTGTGTGTGTGTGTCTGTTGTCATGTATAAATTACTTTGTGGCGACATGTGATAAAAACCTGTTATTTTGACATTGTGTGGACCTTGGTGATTTCTCAGTCCCCACAAGGGAAACTCAATTTTATAAAAATCTGTGACTGTAATCCAAAAACTAAAATAGCCAAGTCTTGTATTTTGTATGGTTACTTATAGTTAAGGTTAGGGCTGTGTTTGTGCGCGTGCATGCATGCATGCATTTGTATGGACACCCCTGCTGCCGCTGACCTGATGGCCTCCTCCACCGACTGGCCAATGATGTTGGACGAGGGTCCAGACTGAGAGAGGGGGGTGAGGCTGATCACCCATTTGACGGGCTTGTAGTATTCACCACTGGAGCTCAGCAGGTAGAACAGGGTGGTGAGGAATATCACCTGGCAAAGGAAGGCGGCCATTATACACACACGTGTAAAGCGGCTGTGAACATCTGTCAAGCAAATAAATAAAATCACTGCCAAAACTGCCAGACGGAGAGACAGATAGCAGGCAGAGGGGGGGTGATAGAGGGAAGGAATGGGAGAAGCTCTCCAGGGACCGTCCAGCCTCCTGCAAACCACCAGAGGATCTCCCTCCTTCCATATTGGGTTTTCAGACCAGGTTTCTATCTACACTTCAGTCCCTTGGCTACAGAAACTGTGCTACATTCAATAAAAGCTGCTGCTTTTCCAAAAGAAGGTCATGGTCTCCCAGCAGGTAGGGAGCGGTGTACATCGAGCAGCACGTTGTGAGAAAACGTGACAAATACGAGATCAGGACACCATTCCTTCAGAAACACACGCTCCCAGATTCAGTGACCTTCCCGAATGCCGTCCGTCCTCCACACAGATGTCTGCCTGGCACCGCAAAAGCACGCCACCTAGAGGTCAGATGTGGGTTTGCTGTTGTCTGTATGTTTGTGTGCTAATAGTGGCTTTTTGCAATTAACTCAACCGCAAAGAAATTAGGTAAAGACAAACAGTACTGAATGTGAATTTATCGTAATTTTGAGAGGCCCCAGCTCTTTTTTTGAGTTATCATGTTCACAAAGTCAAGTGTCTTTTGCAGTCACCCTTTCCGTTGCTGCCACTAAGCGGCGTTGCTTCAATTTTGGTGCAATTTGTCTCAAATTTTACTCAGATCCAGATCTTCACCCATACAATGTGGTTAACCAAATACTTTTAAGGTATTGTGCTAAAGATATGTGTCTGCGGTGACGGAATAGTCCCAAAAACAAATGTATTGTCTGTCTGGGGAATACAATAACACTAATTTATATGCAAGTTATAAATTAAGAATTCTATTTCCAAGTAGCAAAGGAGCTGGAACTAGTAGCCAAAAGATAATGAACACAAAAATATCATATATCAGTACTGTAGAATTCTGTTTCTGGCTATATTGTTCTCCAACATGTTTTGAATGTTGGAGGTGGCCTTAGACCTTCACGGCTGTGAGTTCAATTCTTGCCCTTTTTCTGTTTGTGAAGAAATGGTGTGTTCGCTCTGTTGAGCTGGGGATTTTGGTCATGCATTGTGTGCCGGTTGTCTGTGATGGCCTGGTATCCCTTCTAGAATGTTCCCTCCCTTGTGGCAATAAAACTCATTGTATAATAGTTAGCATAGGTGACCGGCACTCACCAGCGAGAGGGCGAAGTTGAGCAGTGCTGTGCCGCTGTGGAACAGCACTGTCAGCAGCGTGGTGGTGGTGGAGATCAGCAGGCCCACATTCCGGCTCATCACCACCCACAGCGACTCCACGATCTAAAAGAACAGGGGAGTGGCGGCCATCTCATCACCCAGCATGCACTGTGGCATGATGTCACCCTGTGGGTGGGTGAGCGACCATGTTTGCGACAGAATGACTTCGGTTAATTACGCGGCCCACCGGTGGGGCCATGCATCTGGGACCGCATCCCAGAATTCTCCTGACCATCTGGTCCCGGCGTGCTAAGGGCCAATGGGAATCGGCACAGAACGCTGAGCGTCACGTCCAAACATAGCGTCACGCTGCTCCGGGACAAAGGAACCCACAAACGAAGCTCCGAGGGAGCAACGGGTCCTGCTCGTTCTCATTTGGCTGCTGCTGTAAATCGCTGACATGCCAGCAGCGGTCAAACGGCAGTGCCAGCGCCCAGCTGGACAGTGGAAGGAAGCTACTACACCAGACCACAGAACTGAAGGCTTCCACGTGGGTAATTAGGGTTTAATCCCCAAGGGAGCATACCTGTCCTCTTACATCTTATTTTTCAGTGTGAATTATACAGTCATACTAGCTACTGTAAATGAACACATAAGGCATTGCCCTAACAACGCAAAGGTCATGGGTTCAAATCTCAGGAAGCACGTAAATTGTAACCCTTCTCTCTTCTGTATCTGCACTTAATAAAAGTGTCAGATAAATGAGTCAATATTTTACAGGATGGACATATTTTTGGGGAAAAACTAAATAAAACCGCAAAACTTGAACAAATTTTGTAAAGATGTCCCAATAAAAGAGATGCCAACTTTTTCAACAATTATTCTGGCCAGTGTTAACAGTTAGTGTCTTTATTTGGGCGAAGTTAGGAGGGTGGAGTGAAATGATGGAGGGTGCAGATAGGTTTGAGGTGCATATGAGGAGCCTGAGGGTAACCCACTCACTGAAAGCAGGGTCTCTATGTTCTCCTGCACAAAGGAGGCGATATCCTGCCAGTCCAGAATGTCTCCCAACCAGCTGTTCTGCCGGTGGGGGTGTGTCTTGTGCCCACGATGCCGACCCGTCTGGGTTATGTTCTGAAAAACAAAAGATTGTCACAACACGGGATGTATCAGAGTCAGTTACCCACCCAGCCCTCCTCCCGAAGTACAGAACCTCCACACTCCTAGATGAGACCCCGTAATACGAGTTCTCAGCCCTCAGGACTGTCCCATTTTAAAAGAGGCGCAGCATTTTAAAAAGGGCCCCACCTTCACAAACCAGGAGTGGTACAGTCGGTCCCAAAGCTCCAGGACCTGCTTTTCAATGACAGCGGTGTTGTTCACTTTATCACCCAGCATTTTGTGTAGCTGCAGAGCGAAAGAGAGGCTGGGTCAGGATGAACTTCAAAGGCCTTCATGCATCTACAAGGGCTCCTACAACTCCACTGAGCACAATGTTCAAATGTACCACGGTAACCCCAACCAGCTTCCCCAGCGGACCCTGAGAAAAACAATTTAAATGAACATTCCATACGTTTGATAGGTACGGCGTTCAATAGAGCAGCACTACTCAGATCCCAGACTTGTAGCCAGGCATGCCAGCACTTACAGGAAACAGAGCTGCAACAGACAGGAAGGATAAATCTGATGGTAACCAAAAACCATGACTCTGCCCCCACCTTGTTTGTTATCCACTCTCTCCCATGTTGGTACACATTGGTGGCAGCAGAGTTAAGGGCTTTCTGGACAACCTGGGCCTCTGGGAGCCAACTTTGTGCGGAAGAGAAATATTAAGTAGATTGTTAAAGGGGAAAGAGGAGCCAGGAGTGGAGGCCTGTAATGCTAAAGAGCAGGACAATAGTTATATTTTATTACCTCTGAGGTTCATCGCAGAATCAACCAAAACACCATCTGGAGTCTCTTAATGACTGACAGTCTTTTTGGTTACAGGGAACATATGCATGCATGTTGTACAACCTAATTCAGTGACTCACTTGGCCCATTCTGGGTGGTTGGAGAGCGTCTCATTGATCAGGTTGCTGGTCACCTCAACGATGTGTACGCTCTCATGGTGGACCTGGAGAACAGGATGACACCGCACAGCCAAGACCCCAATGAAATGAAAAACCATCACCCCCAAAATCCAACTGGGATTTTTCTAAGCCAAATCATCCAGGCGAGAATTTATCATTATCATGAAGGCAGCCCAAAATTGCAAATTATACACACGGACTGGATGAATTCTGCCAGCACATTTAAATATGAAAATGACAGGCATAGCGCACCACTGGCCCTGAAGTCCTTAGCTGGCCTCCAGTGTGCCCTTATTTGCACCCGTCTGATTTGAATAGCTCTCTTACTATGCTCTTGATTTATTTGCAACACTGCATAGCTCTTACTCTGTTAGAGTGTTAACTCAGTGGTAGCTTGCATTTATTATTGCACATTCACCGGAAGCTCAGCCTAGCTGCCCTCATACCTTGCTGGCTCCTTAACAGCTGTCTGCCTGCAATGTGACATTTGTCTTGCTTGTATGTCGCTAAAAGCGCCAGCTAAATAAATAATGAGAAAAGTAAATGTACGATGCTAACACAGTGTGATGTAGTTATCATATTTGATGTATATATATTCATATTAAATCTCCCACTGGATAGCCATGCTCCTGATAGTTGCACGGGACCTTTCTGTTTTAACTAATTCATCTTACTACCTGAATAACCTAATAACATTTTCCTTAACTGTGTGTAAGACAAACATGTGCTTTGCCTGAAACCAGTGCAGTCTGGGTGTCTAGGAAAGGCGTATGAGAGTGCCGACGAGGGTGTGGCAGACGGTTACCATGGCAGTGAGGAGCAGGGCCATCAGCAGAGTGCCTGTCACCAGCAGGAAGATAATGAAGATGCTGATCAGCTTGTCGAGAGACTGCTCCAGCCATATGATCATCTGAGAGAGAGAGCCGCATCATCGTGAGGGAGAGAGGGGTAGGAGAGTGGGGCAAGAGAGAGGTAAGTCGTCACCTGCCACACGGTGCCATCCGATCGAAACACACATTCGTGGCAGGACACATAGAGAAACCTGTGCCCAGTCTTCCCAGAGCGGTTCAGGGAACGTTTCCACGACAACCACAGCAGGTACGATGCAGCCCCCTTTAAGGCCACTGAAAGCTCCCCCTTGCTCCGGTGTCGCAGTAAAGAATTATCCAAAAACAGACAGTTTGCCACCTCCTGATTTAGATGGAGGATGATTTCATCAAACCAGGTTTCTCTATGGCTCCCAGTCACACGAAACATCTCTGAACAGATCAGCCGACGACTCCGCAGCCTGGGTAAGTCGGTTATGAACACTGACCTGAAGAAATTAGCAGTAGATTGTAAGCTCCTGTTGTTTTCCTGTATAGTTGCACGAGACACTGTTAGCATCTATCCCTTGGGAGCTCAGCTGAGACCAGCAGCACACCTCACCCACAAAGGTCAGGCGTTTGCTGCGTAAAACGCTTTCAGTGGCATGATGAGTTTACGCTGTGAGCGGGTCACATCAAAATTTAACTCAATTAATGGCCCCACTGGAGCACACAATTAGGGGTATTAGTTTCTAGAGGTACTAAAATGGATTGTTATAAATACAATGCATCACAGACAGTCTAAAAAAACTCAAGCAGGCTGTTAAACATAGGGGCCATCACTTGAGTTCATCTGGGCTGTATTATTGAGTAGCTTTATCAGTGTCAATCTGGGCAACATTATCGAGTCACTTTACCAGAGTCAAATCTGTGCAACATTGCAGAGTCACTTTACTGGACTTCATCTGGGCTGTATTACTGGGTCACTTTACCAGAGTCAATCTGGGCCATATTACTGAATCACTTTACCAGAGTCAATCTGAGCCATATTACTGAATCACTTTACCAGAGTCAATCTGGGCCATATTACTGAATCACTTTACCAGAGTCAATCTGGGCTGTATTACTGACTCATTTCAATCATTTACAATAAACATATGGCCATTGGTTTTCCACCCCACAGCTCCATAAAGAAGGGAAGTTAACAAATGAGGCAGACAGGCCCTCCCTCTACTTCCTTAAGAAAAACACCCCCGTCCTGACAGCAGAAACTTTGGAAAAACATGCAGTTGTGGAACTAATCCAAATGGAATACAGGAAAACAGAAGAGGGAGGGTTCACACAGCAGGGACCCCCTTCAACCTCAGGCTGCCCCCCTCCCCCACACACACAACTCACAACAGGCTGAAGGGTGCCCTCGCTCTCCATGCACACACAACCAAGCCCACCAGCTGTCACACAGAAGCAGAAGCTATGGAAGGTTCAGGCGCCTATGGGCTGATGGGACGGTGAGGCAGGATAGTGAGGAACAGCCAGTAAGGGTAGCAGTGCTCACAGATGAACAGACAGACTGTCCATCGCACAGCAATGCATGTGAAACTCTGGGGACTGTAAGTCACCCATTCATCCGCTCCTTTGGTGGATTTTTTTCCACCAGATCATCGCTGCGATTATTTCTTGCAAATCAAATAAGACCTGAAATGCTGGGCTTATGTCAACAGGACAGATTTAGATTGTTCTCTCACTCAGGGGGGCGAACCTTCAATAGCCCACTTGATGAGATACGGAGCTGGAGGAGAAAGCAGAAAGCCAGATATTTCAGCAGCACGTCGGAGGGAACGAGCGGGGTGACACAGCTTCAGGCCAAGCTTCCAGCGGTGCGCACACGGGCACGCGTACGTCCTCTCTCTCTCTCTCGCTCGCTCGCTCGCTCGCTCGATCACGGCAGGCCACAGCCAGCGTGTCATTACCTGCTTGTTAAGCCAATGCCACAGCTTTCGGGAGGAAGACGAGAAGACAGTGGGGAATTATTGAAGAGAACAAACATGAATGCAGGTGAGAAGCAAACATCACATGACCTCAGATGAGGCTGTGCAGGCTCAGTCCCCCTTTTGCCCCATCTCACTCAGGGGAGTTATGCTCCAGATGCAGAACAGAGCAAAAACGATGACAGACTCAAAACCAAAGCCAAAAGTCAGCCTACAACACAGAAAGTGCATCGGCACCCGTCCCTTCATTTCTTACCCAGGAAAATGGACGTCGATGTCTGGCAAAAAGAACTTTCTAGAGAGCTAACGTACAAGCGGCTACGCTGTAAGATGATGATAATAACCTGGTGAAAATCGTCCCAAATTAGAGCAACAAAGCACATATGACATGATATTAAGAAAGGACGAGAGGAAATGTTTCAGCCTGCAGCCGAATGCTTCGGCGTCCTGTGGACCTCCAACGGAAACCGGGCATTACGTCAGATGTGGGGAAAACGGAGAATCGGGCCCAGTTAACTGGGCAGCCTACAGTCCCCGTTTAGGCCTACCTGTGCAAAGAAAATGGGGCAAGACCCCAAATGGGCAGTACGTTTGCAGAGGAGAGAGTCTAAGTAGTACAGTGGCTCCACACAAAGTGTTCTTCACGCGGCGAAAACAATCAGGTGGACAAGAAGTGTATTTTAAAGGTCATTTGTAGGTATACTCGGGCCCAGAGCAGATATTAAAATGCCGAGTAAACTTGGTGCCATCCACCCACCCCAGCTTCTAAGCACTGCCCCCACCAGGACCGACATGCCAAACCCCCACCCTGGCCCCCTCAGAAACTCGTCCAGGGAGCAGATACACGCCGGCATGCTCTGCTGTGCAGTGAACACAGGGTAGCCACTGCAGCGCATGCATCAAGGTAACCAACCAAATAGAAATAAAGACTTTGTTCTGACAACCAATCAGGAAAGGGCAGCCACATTCAACCCGAATCACACCTGTTGGGGATAACGGGCCAGTAAAACCAACATCACTCTGATACTATTCAACATGAAATCTGAATTGTATTGAGTACCATACAGTGCAATGTGCATACCTTCCTGCAGGGGTCCGAGCTGAACATAAATCAGTTGTGTAACTGGGAAGAGTTGGGGTGGGGGGGGCGGTGCGCGCGTTACCTTGGTGTCGACTCGGAGCAGGAAGTGCGCCAGCCCTTTGATGGGTCCCGGGAGCAGAGCGTCCTGTCTCTCGTGGAGGAACCGTGCCATTACCATCCACCACGACGCCAAGGTGCGTTCTGCGAAGCCCATCAGGCCAAAACGAACCACCAGCTTCTTCAGAACCCACACTAGGCACACACAGACACAGACATACACACGGGCATATTTAACAGCAAGCAGGACCACCAGGTGCCCTTGAGAGACACACAATCTGGACTACTGTAGCTCTTACATATGTAGTTACCAAGTTTTATCCACAAATTGCACTGTCAAAACGTTTTTAGCTCAGTCTATATACCTAGGGGACCAGTCATATTTAAATAGAAAAATCAAACTACTGCGATTCTATAATTTTACTATTAAAAACATCAAACAAACTTTGACAGTGGTAACCATTTTCAAAAGGCTTTTCAAAAAGTTCAGACCAGATACACTTGAAAAATCTAATTTAAAATAAAGCTGTTATTTCTCACGTCCTTAAGAGAAATAAAACAGCGCCCTCTAGGGGAATGAGTGCACATGTAACTGGGAGGCTCAGCCCATTACCAGCCACAGGAATTGGCAGAAGCTGCAGAATCCACAGGTTCAGCCAGATCTGCACCAGCACTATGGCCCACCCCAGCAACACAAAGTAAATGTCGCTGGCCTTCCGGTGCGACAGTGCCCGCAGCTCCGGCCGTGCCCGGCGGCCCTGGTCTGAGTCGGGGGAGCCCGTGGAGTCTGCAAGGGGGAAGGCAGGGTAGTTACCAACCATAGCCAAGATTTCCTGCACTGGATACTGTGAAACGTGTCCATTTACATAGACCTGCTAATCTCCAGGCCATTAAATAATGCAATTCAATCAATCACAAATCTCTCTTAATACAACTGGGAAGTCATCTACTTTACTCAAAAGATACAACATTGGGGTCCCATGCCAGGAGTGGTGACACATCCAGTTCCTGAACCAGCACCTGCAGCACCTATAGCAGTGTTGGGGAGGGAATCTGTAGCCCAGGCATGCGAAACGTCATGCGACGTCACCCAAAGCTATGTAGATACCTTACATGTTATCCGCACACAGACCCACACGCAAACACCAGGGCATGCAGGGGGCTGGCACACGCAGTGCTACGCGGACACACACGACAGGTGAACGATTGCTCCCTAGTGTGCGCGCCCACCGCCCCCCCAGCTGCCTGTATCCCAGACTCGCCGTTGCTGGGAGGCGTAGGGCGGCCATCCTCTTCCTCCTCGCGGCCGAGCCTCAGGTGGCTGCAGGAGATAGCTGTGAGGATGGTGTTGGCAGCGAAGGACAGCACCTGCCCAGGCAGCTCACCTGAAGCAGAGAGAGAGGTCCTACAAGGGTGTCCTAAACAAGGGGGGCGGGGGGGCACAGCTACTAACCACACAAGCAAACCACGGCCGTAGCGCCACAAGAGCCCCACATCCGCATGAGCAGCCAGGGACGACGGCGGACTCACTCCCGAGTCACTCACCCTTTCCCGAGACTCTGGGAGTCTCTTGCTGAGAGCCAACGACCAGCAGGACAACCACAATTACGAAGATGGGGACTCTCCAGCAACCCGTCAGAGACACTGGGCAGGGTGACAGGAAGGGTGGCTGATCACATGATCACACGCTTCCTCTGAACTGCTACTCGGAGGATATCTCCAAAACAGCAGACCTTCCGCTTTCAATCTAGCAACATGTCACACATCTAGCGAGAGCAGCATTTCAAACCGCAGACCGACCAGCACAGCTGATCCGGTGACAAATTTCACAGGTTTACAAAGCAAGTTGTGCCTTTGTTAGCTCTTTTGGAGATATTTGATGTAGCCACCTCAGTTCAGTTTACAGTTCAGCTTAAAACATTGCTAAAAGCCCTGCACACCCCCAACCACGCACGCACACACACTCACCACACACACTGTGATGGCTATATTCTATAAAAGACATTCTATGATTTCCTGTTTGAGAGGAGCTGAGAAAGAAGAACCAGGATAAAAGTACAGAGAAACTCAGAAATATTATTCTAACTGGAACACAGCAGTGAGGCTTATACAGCAAAAAGTTTTACATTTAAAATTCATGAAAATCGCTAAGAATGGCACACAATATACAGATTATACATGCAAATGAGGGAGTAACTGTCTCCCTGTTTCCTCTACAGTGTCAAAAAGGGACTGCGGTACGTGCCACAGGTCACAGCCAGTGCGGAAAGATGCTGCACCTGAAATATTCAAATTTACACTGTGCAGACAGCCAAAGGTTACAGTACTACAGCACCAGACTCACCCAAGTAGAAGAGCAGGACAGTCCACACAGGCACCGAGGCAGTACGGAGGTAGCTCTCCGTGCTGGGTGTCCACTTGAAGGTGACAGCTAAGAGATAACCCAGCACAACAGTGCCAACCTGGGGTGGAGGGGGGGTATGTTTAGACCAAGAGCATGGGGGATGGCACAGTTCATTTCCCCATCTGTCTTGAATTTAAACAACTGTGACATTTCTTATCTGAGGAATACCCCCAGATATTTATATCATTTCAAATATTTTGTTTCTCGTGGACAGATCAGAATGCAATTAAAACGAAATATGTTTGATCATATGATCATGGAAGATCATGTCACATTAATTCTGAGGTTACATTTATCATTTCCATCAAGCAGACAACATCCCCCCAAATAGTCTTATTTGGATTTTCAGGATCACATGCGTTTACGTTTAAATTCCCACTGGGTTTATATTTATGTTTATTTGGTAGACACAATTATTTTAAGGTACGCTATTTTTACCGACATCTGATATTCAAAGTATCATTTTTAATTCCTCATAAACTTATTTAGGAGACTGACGAGTGCATTCGATATTTAAATCATTTTGGTGACGAGCCGAAATTGCAGTCCGACCCGCCGCCGGAACCAGGAAGAGATCTTGACATTGGACAAATAAATAAATCATATAACCTGAACGATCACATAAAGAGCTGTAGGCTCAGTTCTGTCTATAACCTGCGCTCAGCAGTGTTAGGTAACGTGATGGCGATCGGCCGTAAACATGCAGCGCCTGATGGTGCCACACAGCGCCATCCAACCGGACACGTGGCCAGAAAGCGGCCGTCCGGGAGCCACAAGGACGCCTGAGACTGCGGCGTGGTGCCGGGGGGGTGTGTCCGGCGGCCACTCACCCACACCGGGCCGAAGAAATCCAAGGCGCCGCCCACGGCGTCGCAGAAATGCCCGATGATCACCTGCATCCCAATGACGCTCCAGAAGTAATAGAGGAAACAGAGGAGCGGGGCCCCGGCCCCCACCGCCAGCAGCACCCCCAGTCTCTCCAGCGCCAGCCCTCCCAGCGTGTCCACGCCGTGGTTGACGAACCACACCGGCAGCAACACGGCGCCCAGCACGATCGGAGTACCGCTGTCCCGCAGACCGCCCAGCCAGGAGCGGCCGATCCGGGCTAGGGAGTGCTTGAAGGGGTGCAGGAATGTACCACAGAGGACGGCCCAAAGTAAGGGGCGCAGGAAGGCCTCCAGGATGAAGAAGACCAGGACAGCGGCCCCGCAACAGATGGCCACGAAGATCAGGGCGCCCGTGTTGTAGAAGGCCTGCTTGATACTGCGGTCGAATTTCAGCGGCTGGCCGAAGAGCTGGCTGACCACCCCGGGCACAGCCGGCTGCACGACGTCCACGAAGGACACGGATGGGCGCGTCCGTGGCGGTCTGCCGGCCCTGTTATCCCGGCCAGGCTCCAGCCCCGGCTCCGGCTGTGGCTCCCACCCCCGCCCGGAGCCCGTTTCGTCTGCCATTTTCGCATGGACTACCGGCAGTCCGTCCTGGGCTGGCACTGCATACAGGGTGAAGGGGGAGTGACTGCCTCGCAAGTGCATGACGGGAACTGGAGTGTCTGGGCTTTTAAGTTTTTTTTTCTGTGTATTAAAGTAGGTCGCATGAGAAGAGGCATTCACCGTGAAGGCGATGACTAACTACGTTTTATTTCCTATGTGCAGATGTGCTGACTGATAATTGCGAATAAGCGAATGTCAAGTTCAAGTGAACTCGTTAATGTCTTGTTAAAGCACCACGAAGGCAAATTCCTTGTATGGAAACATACTTGGCTAATAAAAAGGATTCTGATTCTGATGATCGGAACCAGGGGTGCCAGCTATCACGCATCTGACGTGACACTGTCACGCAGGAAATCTTATGGCAAATCTGTATTATTCCATTATAAACTTAAAATAAGTTACATCAAAAGCTAAGGTATTAAAGATAAGATAAGGTATTAAAACTGTCACATACATGTAAATGCGTGTGCATGTGCGTGCAGACTTGTCTCGGATTGAAAATCTCACTCCAGCCAGCTGACCACAGATGGCAACCCTGCAGAACATGCATGTTACTCAAGGGCATCCCAAATGTATAGAAAACACCTGAGCGTTTGCCTTACATAAGCTATTTCACATCATTTTATATACGTATACATGAGAATATCGATTGTATATAAAAACATCATTTAAATTTGCATTTATTTGTTTGGCAGACTTTTGTCCCACGCGACGCAATGGCAGATGATACACGAATAACACAACTTGAAACAGTTTCTTATCTTGTGGATCGCGGAATGCGCGGTACAAAAAATATATATCGCCACTATATTTATTTGCCAGATCCCCCACATTCTGGTCAACAACTTTTGCTGAGCAAGATGAACTGATGAAAACATTGAAAGAAATGTAGCACCCACATATCTGAGTAGCGGCCAGTTAAAAACGTATGCTGTCACTGGTTTGAGAAGTATACAGTTGAGTTTATGCGCGCTGCAAGCATAGCATAGCAATGCCAAATCTTATTTTGAGATGAATTAAATGATATTGTGAGGGAAAAAAAAACACGAATGCGACACGATGCGATTTACTGTCATGCCTGAAATGTTAGATGTAATCTGTCATGTGGCTCCACGTGACTGCAGTTCCTACCACCCAGAGGTATAAATCTGATGTTACAGGCCACAGCCATTTCTATATACCTGGACATATTTCCTTGTGTTAAATTACCTTAATGCCCACAAGATGGAGCCATTTCATTAAAAACAGAAGTTCAGCGCTCACCATGGTGCAAAGGTGAAAAGAATCCAGCGAAACAGGCACAACAAGTAACAGTTAAATCATTAAGTCCGAGTAACATAAGCCTGCCCCTCCTGGAGCCGACACCTTATCGTGGTGGAGGGGTTTGCGTGTTCCAATGATCCCAGGAGCTACGTTGCCCG
>JAAGVU020000394.1:0-13039 GCA_011763525.2 Mormyrus iriodes | reverse complement strand
ACTGCAGGATTTCAAACCATAAGGGCATAATGCATTACCAATGGTTTTCTTGGTGACTGTGGTCCCTGCAGCTTTGAAATCATTAACAAGCTCCTCCTGTGTACTTCTTGGGTTAGCCCTCACTGTTCTTGAGATCATTGATACCGCATAAGACGAGAACTTCCTTGGGGCCCAGACTGAGGGTGATTGGCAGTTATTCTGTCTTTCTTCCATTCGCGAATAATTGCACCAACAGCTGTCACTTTCTTACCAAGCTGCTTGCTGATGGTCTTCTAGCCTATTCCACTTTTGTGAAGGTCAACAATCTTGTTTCTGATGTCCTTAGACAACTCTTTGGTCTTTCCCATGGTGATAAGGTTGAAGACAGACTGGTTAGTGACCCAAGAATACTGTTTAACAAAGTAATGGCATTAAATGTGAATGCTGGCTTGGTATCTCTTAATACTTAATTAAGTACTACTTGTGTTGTGTTAGTGCACATGTATTTGACCTAATTTCTTGTTGATTTGTAGGGGATCAAATAATGTTTTCCATAAACAAATGACAAATTGATTTGTACCTGTTACATAATGATTTTTTCTTGTTTGCTTTCTTGAAAATCTATCTTTTGATGTTAAAATATGCCTACCGGTGAAATTACAGACTTCTCATTTGTTTATAAATGGGTCAACTAATTATTTCTCTCACTGTATGTATGTACTGTATGTATGAAAGTGACTGACAACCAGAGACAAATTTCCTATGTGTGCGAACATATTTGGCTAATAAACCAGATTCTGGTTCTTTAGCCTAGGTGCATGTAATCTTTTGGCCTCAACTGTATTTTATGCATGTCCAGAGTAAGATGTCGAGTAAGTGGCATGGTGGAGATTTACTTGGATTTCCTTACAAAACTGCCCTTGTCTGTTGGAGGGATTAGACTGTTGTACGCCCAATTAAACGTTAATTCATACTTCACTTTTCTGCATGCTGTTATGTTCCTGACAATGTACATTTCAGCAGGGGTGTCTGGCGGACTGTGCATATGTAGTTCACATTTCAATTTAAAAATTTCAAAATACTGTAGTATGCCATATTACTGCAATATGGCCCATACCTAGTAACAAGTCTTAGTTTACCCATTTCACTACACTGCTTGTTTCAATACATATTCCCAATGCTGGTCTGAAGGAATATCACTGCTGCACCAACCATGACTGTCTGCACCCACAGACAAATGTAATACGCACACAAGAGTCTGCACGCATAACCATACATGGACCGTAATGGCACAAGAAAGAGTGAAGTATGAACCAGGCAGTAAGATTCACTTTTAAAACTGTGGACAAGTGTATTCATACACTGTTCTGGCTCTTCCAGTCAGAACCTGTTGATCAGTCAGCAGACAAATCAATAGAAAATTGAAAGAATTCAGTTCCATGTGTGGAATTCTTTGGACACATAACACTGTTAGTTACAAAATAACTGAAAATGTTCTTTGGTGGAGATCCCATTGACATAACATACCACAACATATGTGACACACCATTTTGGTTGTATTTTTCTATTTTCTGAGAGTGGATAACAAGTAGGAGGAAAAGCACACTTACGAGTATCAGTACGATGAGGAAACACATTGATGACTGGGCTGCTTCCTGGAAGGACAATGTCTGTATTACCCCTGCAGAAACAAGCAGTGAGTTATTTTAGTCGATAGTCTCAAAAGGGTCAACTAAGTGAATTTTGACAGTTCCATAAAAACCATGCGTTTTTAATTTCACCAATCAGGTCAGGTCAGGGAGCATGCACTGATGTAGCGCGTTGCCGCACCCACCACATGGGATCCCAGCTGGAGACCTCCCAGGCAGACACACGGTCCTGTCCCACCCTCCGGAGTTGGCCATCCATCTGCCGCAGCCAGGTGTTACATGGGAATCTCCTTGGCCTGGTCCAGCCGCTCGGGTCCTCAGCAATGAGGATCCTGTGAGCGGGATCACCCTCAGGGAAACGCACTACATGGCCATAGTGCTGTAACTGATGCTCCCTCACAATGCAGGTAATGTGCCTCATTATAATGTGAGTACAATGTGGGTCTGAGTCCTGCTAGATGAGGCAGCATAGGGCACAACAGAGGGAACTTTCTGGATGCCAGTCCAAAATAGGTCACACAGTCAATTCATAAATGCCAATTACCTAATTGCATGGCTTTGGATTGCAATTTTGTGGAGAAGATGCAAACTCCACAGACAGAGAGCGGAGGTGGGAAGATCTAGTCATTAAGTTGAGATCCATTGAGACAGTTAATTGACAAAGAAGTGAAATATACAGACAACGTTGAGATGTTATGATGAAATTGCTTTGTTTCACATCTGTCTGTTGCAGCCTTCGAACATGCAGGCATTGTGTGTTAGGCACTTGCCACTTTGTTCTGTCATTATGCATCATGAAACCTCACTCTTGGTGCTCCCTTGCAGGAATTTGTTCCCACCCATGTTTCTCCTTCCAGGCCAGTTCCTGTATGCGTCATTTCCGGGTGAGAGCGCTGCTGGCATCTGTTATGACTGCCGCTTCTCCCCGTGTCTAAAAGTGTTTAAGATGTCTTTTGTTTTGTTTTATCTATCCTAGCGGTTCTGACGATCACTAGTATTTGTTAAAGTCTATTGTATATAGTATATTCTGTTGTCCATTCTGTCTGCTGGTCCATTGCCCTATCGTGATCGATACCTGAGCAGGAATTTTATGCCGACACTGGTATATTCATCGTGGCACATCGTGGCTCCGCTGCAATAATATGAACATTTGCATGTTCTGGACAACTTGGCGTCGACCAGCTTCCCCTACTCAGTGTGCTGTTAATTATAACAATCTCCAGGTGGTGGTCTTGCTGTAATTTATAGCAACAATCTCAAAATCCCTGAAGTTAATACTACTACAGTTACATCTTTTGAATATCTTGCATTTAAATTACCCAGCTCTGTTACAGTATTGCTGATTTACCATCCACCAAAACATAGTCCAACATTTCTCTCTGAACTCCTTACCACCACTTTCTTTCTCCTTGCATTTGCTGTTTTGTGGTAAGGTTAATATTCATGTTGATCAACCCGACTGCAAGACTTCAGATTATTTCCTTTCACTCCTTGACTGCCACCATCTTACGCTGCATGTGTCGTTCCCTACTCACTGTAAAGGCCACGCACTTGATTTAGTGTGCTCCTCTAGTCTGTCTATTTCCAACCTGCACTCCTCTGTTTTTCCTTACTATGACCACGTCTGTCTGGTTTTCTTTCCCACTATTTTTTGCTCATCAGCCTGTTAGACGGCGCATTTCATTTCGTAACACAAACTCTGTTGACAATTCCATCCTGTCCCAAGTTATTTCTGCAGCTCTGTGCACCAAATGTACCCCGTCCTCCCCTCAGGAATCTGCTTCCTTTCTCAACATGACTGCCATCTGACTCATCAGATTTTGTTGCCCCCTTGAAAACAAAACTGGTGTCTTTTGCTACCCCTGGCCCTTGGTATGCTCCAGAGCTTCTTTCCATAAAACAGAAAGGCCGTAGACTTGAGCGACTACTCAGGAAAACCCACCTTACTGTCCATGTTGAGGCCTACAAAGAATACATGACTTGCTATAAGGATGTCTTACACACTGCCAAATCTGATCACAATATTTCTGCCACCCCGGAACTCTGTAACACTTAAAAAAATTTCTGCCATTTATGCCTCTCTTGACACAAGCCACTCAAATGTTGATCGAGTCTCTGCGCTTTCACCAAGTGTGCCAGCTCCACCTAGCTGCCTAAACAATTTCTCTTGTTACTGTCTCTGAGGTTTGTGACATAATCACAGCTGCAAATTCTGCCACTTGCTCACCTGACCCTCTTCCTACACCCCTAACTGAGAAATATCCCCTGGTGCTCGGTCCCCTCCTCACCACCCTCTTTAATCTATCCCTAGCCCATGATCATGTTCCTACCTCCTTAAAACTGGCAGCTGTCACTCCTATACTTAAAAAGGCTGGTCTTGACCAAAGTAACCTTGCCAGCTACCACCCAATTTCTAATCTCCCTTCATTTAAAAAATGGAACGTATAATCCACTCCCAGCTTCTTACCTAACTTCATAGTAGTAACTTCCTTGAACTACTTCAGTCCGGTTTCCGCTAATTCCACAGTACAGAAACTGCTTTAGTCAAAGTCTTAGATGACCTACTTGTTGCTACAGACACTGGTGCCATAACCCTTCTACTTCTGCTTGACTTAAGTGCAATGTTTGACACTGGCTCTCACCCCATCTTAATACAAAGAATCCACTACCTAGGAGTTTGTGGGGCAGCACTCGACTGGTTTATTTTATATATCATTGACAGAAAACATTTCATTACTATATCAGGTCATAAATCAGACACATCAGTTATCACACATGGCGTCCCCCAGAGCTCTGTCCTGGGGCCACTACTCTTCATCATTTACATTCAACCCTTAGGTTAGATCATTTGCCGCTTCAACCTAAATTTCCATCTCTATGCAGATGACACCAAGATCTACTTCACTACCAGCTACATAACATGCCACTTGCATACATTGAATCATGTGTTTCTGAAATTAAACAATGGATGAACAAAAGTTTTCTAAAACTCAACAGTGATAAGACAGAATTAATTGTCTTTGGTACAAAATCCACACTAAACAAAATCAGGCCAATAACCTTCCAATTTGACCACACCACCATCTCACCCTCTCCTCTGGTTCGTAACCTTAGCGTTACCTTTGACCCAACCCTCTCATTTGACGCACACGTATGTTCCACAGTAAAAACAGCTTACTTCCACCTTCGCAACATCACCTGGCTTAGGTCCTTCCTTCCTAACTCTGCTGCTGAGTCCCTTATTCATGCCTTTATCTCTAGCCTTCCAGATTACTGGAACTTATTTGCTGTTATTACTGGTAAATCAATCCATAAACTACAAATAGGTCATAACTCTGCCGCCCGCCTCCTCACCTACACCCGCTCCTACCCACACATCACTCCCATACTTCAGAGTCTTCACTGGCTCCCTATAAAAGAACACATTCACTTTAAACTACTCCTCCTGACATTCAAAGCTCTCAGTAACCAAGCCCCTTCTTATCTTTCTGAACTGCTTCTCCCTTACCAGCCCCCTTGCAGTCTTAGATCCTCCTCATCTGGCTCTCCCCTCATCCACCCATCCAAACTCCGTGGTTATGGTGACCGCACTTTTTCCTGTTTAGCTCCCCGACTTTGAAACTCCCTCCCCAGTGACGTTTGTCTATCGCTCTCGGTCTCAGATTTCAAACAAGTTAAAAACTTTTCAATATGCTCTATTTGAAATTGATGCCAGCAACACGTTTCAAAAAAGGGCGGGCCAACTCCATATTAAAGCCTATGTATTAAGAATGGGATGTCATTAAAGTTCATGTGTGTGTAAAGGCAAGTGTCCCAATACTTTTGACAATATGGTGTAAGTCTGCAAATTGCTATTTGCCTTATTTGTACGTCACTTCAGACAAAAGCATCTGTTAAATAAAAGTAAATGTATATGTAAATGTAGTGTTGTATTATGGTTCTTGCGATAACTGAGATGTTTGTCTTGGATACAATTGCAACCGATCAAGATAAATTATTGTCTTATTGTCATGGTGAGATATGATGGAAGGACAATCCTGGTGCAGCTTACAGGCAACCAGGGAATTTTATTTATAAGTAACTATACAAAACCGGAAACAAATGGACTACAAGGGGTCAAACAAAAGTAAAGAGTACCAAGACTAAAAAACTGACACACAAAAAAAAAAAAACAAGGAAAAACAGTGTATTTAGTAAACACTTACTGAGACACTGGCAGGTAGCACATAATATCAAGTACAACGACCCATTGAGAAATCAGGGCAAGGGCAGGCACAGATATACACAGACAACGAGACTAGACGAGGGATAGGTGAGAACCATAGACAATTAGCCAGACACTTGGAACTATGAGTAATGAGAAACAGGTAGTTACAATTAATCAAACACTAGGGACTAGGGCTACACTAGAGACATGGGGAACGAAGGGGAAACAATTACAAACAGGAAAAACTAACAAAGAAACCAGAAGAAGGATTCATACAAAACTTAGTAATTAAGCAGGTTTACAAGTCTAATATGGTTGAGGCCAGCCTCTAGCTAGCCTCAAACCCATGATGGAAGAGATGCTCATTTCTTAGCCATCTGCTTAGCCCATCCAGTCAAAGATGTAGCCTTTGTAGGCTGCGTCCTTTGAAGGTTCATGCAATGAATCTTGGGATCTCAGCAAAAGAATAATGCATTTCTAGGCTGCATTTGAAGGAGATTTTGAAGCAGGGTGGCCTTGTCACACCGCTTTTACACATTCAGTCTTTGATGCAGCCTTAGAAGGATGCGGCCCCTGAATTCAGGCACAGCCATAGGAGGAACTAAGGAAGAGGCTACAACACTGAAGAAGGAATGGGATGGCCAGTGACACCTGCAGGTCAAACAGGGAAACAGACAGAACAGGACAAGGTAGGAACTAGGGATAAAATGGTTTCTAGTTTCATGGTACACCATGGTAAATTTTCAGATGGTTAGAATTACTATTTCAAACTTTAATTACAGTTAACACCATGGGTGATTTTTGTGCTTTGAAAAACTTATTATAATGTGTGGCAGACTGAGGCAGTGTGGCAACAGTGAGAAACAAGAACAACATGTTTTTTTAAGGTAAACAACGCCCTTTTAAATCCCTTTTAAGGGTAGCTTACACAATAACCAGAGACACACAGGATCAGACAGCGTTCATGCAAGACACAGGCAAGGGCACCCACCACAATCGGGAACATTTACAATTTTCCCAGCGTGCTCCTGGGTTGTTACTGGGCACCGCTATGCGGAGCCATCTCACCAGCACTACATTACATTAAATACAGAACTGTGCAGCATTAACCAAAGTTAGCAACAGTCTCCCAGATGCAGGAGCACAGGCACAGCATGCAACGTGGGTTTGCTTTGTGTTGAAAACATGGCAGAAGGCACTGACAGTGCTTGGGAAATTTTTCAGTTTAGAGGACTAGATCAGAGGCGTGGTCCTATTTTGGCTTTTATAAGACTGCATAAGGAAAACTGATTGAAGGTGGCCATGCTGTCCGCAGGACATGCAGAAAGAAAATATCTGCAATGGGGGGCAACACGTCCAGTCTTGCAAGTCATCTTTGTGACCACCATTCTCTACGTTATAGCGAATGCAAGGTAAGTTAACTATTAGCTCAATGCATGATGTGAGGACTTCAGGATGGGAGAAATGTTATGGTACCTAACTTTGTAATAGCTATGGTCAATACTGCAAACTGAACCTTTCAGTGTTCTTTACTTTTGCACGTTGTCAGTGGCGTAATGGAGCCAGCTATTTTTGACTATACGCCATTAAGAATGAATTCCTTGTACATTTGTATTTGCAAATTCTTGAACACGGACCACTGTTTAAACCAGTTTATTTCCTTTATCTGTATGGATTTTCCTACGACGGAGTATTAGGGCCACACTGGGGGAAAAAAAAGATTCTGAGATTTTGAGAATAAAGTAGTATTTTTGAGTGACGTTATTTTAGGGAGGAGATATTAGATTAGCTAGTTTCAGGACGGAAGTATAGAGGCAGGAACAAACCATAGTGAATGATAAAACAAATACTGTGTATTCTGCTATTATGATGCTAATGAAGTTAAACTTTGTGTAGCCCTCTCTCATCTACCCTATCCTTTCTATGGCCTGGGAGTAGCACTAGCGAGAGCTACTAAGAACAACCGTTTAACTAATTCGACTGGCTTGGTCTAGGGGTTACGAATATGGTTAAACGAAAGAGAGAACAACAAAATGCCCGTGATTCCAAACACAACTTGCTACTCCCTGGCCCCAAGGTACTCACCTCTTCTCGTACCCTGTACTCCAAACCGACACACATACAGGCATAAGCGAAATAGCAGAATTATGCTGTCCTGGTAGCTGCCAACAAGCTAAACCCCGGAGAACCCCCCCCGATGAGTGATTTAACACAGGTCATATTCTCTGCTACCACCTCATTTATTTCACACACATGAGATGAATAACGAAGAACTATGGAACACAACAGAACCCACGAAGCCAGTCGCTTCGTACTGGCCCAACCCTACAATAGTCCAAGCAACTGTAGTCACGTTGGCGCGCGTTGGAGCTCGTGTCCGAGCAAAAAAAAAAAAACCAAAATGGCCAAAAGAGAACAAAAGAAACACTTGGCGAACCAATCCAACTGGTCACTCACGGTCCCGTCGACCTGTATCCAATCCTCTTCCAGTTTTTCCTTCGCTCCTCCAACCCAGAATCCTGCCCTCAATCTCTCGAGCCACCCCCAAAACCAAAAAACTCCCGCCGTGTCTCTTCTCCCTCCCGCGCCGTCCTTTTTTCTTTTTCTTCCTTCACCTTCTCTCTGCCCTCTCTCTTCTCCTCCAATCCGCACTCCCCCAGTTGACAGACAAGTTTGTCAACCACTCGCGAACCATCACATAACATACATATTCGTCTTTTCCGTCTTTACCATAGCAATTGCACATGAACAACCCACAAAAACCAAAAAACATTTCTTAACCACAAAAACACATTTACTCCCTCCCTCGCACACCGCCAGCCTTCATGTTTAGGTGTGCTACAATAGTGTAAATACTGATTTTCTTCATGTTGCCCCAAGACACCTGTGACAAATTACTGATCGCCGCGGCCCTTGAAGCTGAAACGAGGATAGCCCAGGAGTCAACCGCATACGCCGACACACCGAACCCTCAGGTGTGTCAAATGCGATGTGGAGCTTCAGCGGATGTCCATGAGGTTTCTGCAAGCGGGGAGCAGGCCCAGACACCAGAATGGCGGGCCTCGGCAGATTTTGATGATGATGACTTTCTAGTACCCGGGCAGTATATTGCGACAATGCCAACAAGATGGGCTACACACGCTGAATGGGAGGCACAACTGCAATTTTTGTGTTACCGTATACAGGATCTATCTTGTGATCTATTGACGCATTTATCTGAGACCTAAAAAAAAAAAGAATAATCCCAGACATGTCTGAAAAACGTCGGCCTTCTAGGGGTGATGCAGACGGGGGCGCTAAAAGACAACCTACAGAAGATGACAGAGCCGATGTGGTAATAAATCCTGAACTGATTCGCCTGATTGCTGAACTGAATGGTTAAATTAACCCATACTTACTATCCTTGACAAATGACTTGAATGAAAATGGACCGGACGCTATGGACTGTGCTATGGATAATGTACAAGGGTTAGATTCTGAGTTTGTGGATGATATAGAAATGGACGATGTAGAACCGGAAGACTTGGGTGATATATCTATGGATGATGATGTACAAGTTTTAGACACAGTTTGTGGGCGATATAGAAATGGACGATGTACTACAACTGCAGAAAGGTCGAGGTGATGATGATGATGTTGACGTGACCCACAGACCTAGATTTAATACAGAAATAAGACAGTGCTTTCATTTTGCTGACTTAGAGCATAATGATATTATCAATTTCTACCGGTGTGTGATACTAACATTCTGAAAATGAGTTATCAGAGTTAATGCTTTAGCTGGACCAAATGACGTCATACAGGTAGAATTGATGGGTGATTCAGTAACAGAGTGTGTTTCCATGCATGTTAGAGGTGAAATCAATTTAGATTTGCTTGCGATGGTAGAAAACCTTTCTCAAAGTAAGTCTGAGCTGTTTTCCGATGAAATATTGGAACTAGTTATTCAAATAGTCCATAATCGTAATGGTGGTGTGGCAGCTAGATGGAAATTAAACCTTTTAAAGACAGACATCGTGTGGAAAAAGCTCAGATGTCTTACTGCTAGTGCCAATGCTGACAATCTGTGTTTTGCTTGCTGTGTAGCACATCTCACGAACCCAGATCTCACGCATGTGGCAGAGCTGGAGGCTAAGCGCATGCAGAATGTGGTGGGGTTGGGTGATAGCGACATGGTCTCCTTCTCAGATATAATAGTTTGAGCGGATGCTCGGCATAAAGATTGTCGTGTGGTATCGTTGCAACAATATGGATATTTTTAAGAAGTTTCAGACAACCCCTGTACCTAGTGACAAAACAATCTTCCTGTACCTCCAGGATAAACATTATTTTGGCATTGAAAATTTGAAAGTGTTTTTAGGCGCATCATATGTTTGCGATTGTCACACCGCGTTCAGTGTAAAGACGCAGCATAAGTGCAAGTATTACTGCAATGTCTGTATCAATCCAGAGTGCCACAAGTACCGCTCAGAGTATTTGCACTGCAAGGACTTTGGGAAAGGGGGTCCACACTCCCCTGGGAAAACTGTAACGTGTTTGCTGCAGGTGGGTAGTACTTGCTGTGGGATGTCAGTCATGACTCAGGATAGACAAGATGTGGGGGTTTATGATGGTGTTTGTGTATGGTTATTCGTCAGTGATGCATACATAAAACCAAAGACTACATTTACGGATGGGAACAACTGGGCTAGCTACACGAACTCCGGCTTTCCAACGCACTGCCTCTTCTTTCAGGCTCTCCCACGCTCTCTCGTCTCATGCACCCACAGTCCTTTGCACGCACCGGTGTTCTCTTAAAGCTACAAGAGCCTTTCTAACATTACCGCCCCCAAATATGCCAGGCATATTTGCATAAATAGGAAGGTTAAAGGCTCTAGGTGGTATCAGTGGTGTGATTCTTCAGCAGCTGAAAGCTCTGGTAGGACGATCAACTTCATCACAGGTCTTGTATGCCTTGCCTTTGATTTCCACCTCTGCGGTCCGTACCTGGCCGTCACTGCCCGGGAAGACCTTGGTGACCTGACCGATCGGCCAGTTGGCCCTTGGAAGTTGGTGATCTACCAACATGACCACTGATCCGACTGCTAGAGCCGGGACAGAACTATGCCACTTCTGTCGGTACTGCATCGTAGGTAGGTAATCCTTAATAAAGGCAGTCCAGAATCGATTGGCAAGGACCTGACTGTGGCGCCATCGCCTCCGACTCAGTAGCTCAGCTGCTGGGTAGACGACTTGTGGTAGTCTGGCCCCACGTACCCCTCCTTGCCACAAACCACCTCAAACTCATAAGGAAGGCATCTGCGTCTATATTTGGTAGGAGATCCAAGTGAACTGCCCGTGTCGTGAGGCACTTGTAGATGATTCCCCACCTTTTCTCCTGACGACGTCCAAGCTTCACGGTAAGCGGTTCAAAACAATCTACTCGGCAAACACGCGTCCTGAACCAGGGTGGCACAGGCGGTGGTCGTAATCCTTAAGAGACATGTCACTGGGTGCTTAGGATCCATAACCACGGGGTGGACAACGGTATCCCCTAGTTCTTGTGCCTTCCATAATCGACCACCTACTCTAATGATTACGTGGTTCTCATCGAACTCCGGAGAAAGGGTGAGCAGACGGCTATTAGTGGATACAGGCTTGCTGACCCTCAGGAGTTGGAACTCCTCAGGGAAACTCTCCTGTTGAGCTCTACTGTATAAGAGGTACTCTGCCTCTATGTAGGTCTCTGCTGTAAGTTGGCGTTCAGGAGAGGCCGTCCTAGTTAAATGCTGGGCTGTGGCCTCCACCAGGTCTCGCTATGTATCAAACTGCTCCGGGTTAGGTACAGGTGGATCAGGCGTGACACCACTAGTGATTCCACAGAAGACGTCCCGCCGCAGCTCTTCAGTGACCTCAGGAGGTTTTGCGATAGGTGTTACTGGCCACTCACCTGGGAGCTGGAATAGGAAGGGTGGTCCACTGCTCCACCTAGTGGATGTAGTCAGCTCCGAGAGTCGCTTACCCCTTGTGACGTCGTCTGCAGGGTTCGAAGCTGAATCGACATATCGCCAGGACTTATGATCTGTTACCTCCAGGATCTCAGAGATTCTGGTTCCGACAAAGACTTTGAACCGACAAGACTCCAATTGCAACCCACTCGGCACCATTGTTGAGTCTGTCCACAGGGTTTTGCCCTGGATGTGTAGAGTGAGCTCATTCTCCAATACTCGGAGAAGCTGTGCTCCAGTGAGTGCAGCACATAGCTCCAACCTTGGCATGGACAGCTGCCTCTCGGTGCGACTCGGGATCTGGCTATGAGGAAAGCTACTTGGACATGGCCACGATTATCCTCTGATCTCAGGTATGCCACCGAGCCGTATGCACGCTCTGATGCATCACAGAAGATATGAATACTTCTCTTCGCCTCAGGATGGTCCAGGCTCTGAGATGTGTAGCATCTAGGGATAGAGACCTCAGGTAGTTGCGTAAGTTCTCCCTCCCATTTCCGTCAGGCACCTAGGAGATCATCTGGGAGAAGTGGGTCGTCCCATTGTCTGGGTTTAGCCCACAGTTGCTGTACTAGCACCTTAGCCCTGGTAGTAAAGCGGATCAGGAATCCGAAAGGGTCATACTGACTGGCTAATATCCGATAGATATTCCTCACTAAGCGGTGCTTATACCTTAAGGTATCTGAGGAGCAGTGCCAATGGGGGCCTAACGCCGATTCAGGGGTGTCAACCTTATCGTATGACAACCAAAGCTCCGTGCTATCTGCGCGTGCCACCTTAGGGAGATGACTCACTGCTGCAGCCGCTTTGCTCGCCCATTGACGAATGTCAAATCCTCCTGTTGAAAGGAGTCTGCACAGCTGGTCGACCAGGTCCTTGGCTTCTTCTGGTGAGGATACGCTCTGTATACAGTTATCAACATAGCTCTTCATCACTGCTACACGAACACTGTCACCAGGCTTACTATGGTCTAGAACATGCTTCTGCAGTGCAGAACTAGCGCAGCATGGGCTGCAAGTGGTTCCAAATGGAAGCACCTGCCATTCAAAGACATCAGGAGCTCGCTCACTCTGCAGATCCCGCCATGCAAAACGGAGGATTGACTTATCTTCGGGTAGGAGGCGGATCTGGTGAAACATGCTGAGGCGGCAGTCCTCCGGGATCTATGCTTTTAAATCCACCAACAGATAACCAAAAGGAGGCTTTGTAGCACCTTC
>JAAGVU020000393.1:0-13043 GCA_011763525.2 Mormyrus iriodes | reverse complement strand
CAGTGGTATGACGCTCTGATAGGTACATTCACGCTGACAGAATAACATACCTATAGTTTAATGCAGTGGTATGACGTTCTCAACGGGAAATATAATTTCTCTGAACATACTAATCACACATTATGTATAAAACATGTATTATATAGAAAATGTGCTTTTTGTAGGAACATACTAGAAATAAAAGTATTCCTAATTTGATTATTATATCAAATAATATATTAAATATCTTGTATCTTATATCTAGATGTAGTCTTTCTCTCTTTCCTCCAAAATAACCATGTGATAGCTTAGGACCATTCGTAATTATGCAAATTTTTTCATTATAACTTCTTTATTAAACCCAAAATTTTCGCATAAATTGCTTATAGATGGTTCTTGTCTTTTTTGTTTGTACGAAGCCTTTATAAATGAGCCCTAATACTTTTTATGCTTAGGTTTACACTAATATTTTGTGAAAACTTAATAAGTTTCAGGATCTTTGTAACAAACTAAATGCAAAATAAACATAAAACCAGTTGCAAGAAACTTTATCGAATAAAAGATCCTCAGTAATGAAGACTAACATCAAAGGAGTATCTACAGGCCAGCTATTCTGCAAAGCAGGAATCCTACAGCCAAAGGCTCAGCAACTCCAGTTTACTCATTTCAGAGCACTTTTGTTGTATATCCTTGCATATCCAAGAAATTTCTAGGTTAAAAACTATATTATATCCATGAATCTTCCATAACATGAAACCATTTTAGTTTCACTATGTCTATATTTTGTAGCTATTTATTTTGTTTGGTACGGTTTACTGCGAAATGTTCTAGTTTTAGTCAAGAATTGATTTGTCAGAACAATGACCTTTACTAAACTTGATGACATATTTTCATCTATTATATTTAGAAATTATGAATTTGAATGTAATTTTTAAAAACAATTTTACGACTTATTAATCCATATACCGGAAATGTATTGTAATGGCATAATGTGTTTAACGATTTAGCTTGACATTATTTATTTCAATGAAAAAAATAACATTTTGCAGCACAGAATAAGGTACAAAGTAAAAAAGGACAATGTATGTGACTGAAACAATTGTTTCTTTAGACAATAAAAGTACATATTAATGAGGAACTGTAAAGACCAATTTTCTCTCAATTTCAGCTATCCACAAAAAATTAAAGGGAATGAAATCAAAGAGATAAACAGAGGGCAGAATTTAACAGAAATAACATAAAATGCAGTGCGCTGGATTTATGATAAAATTGTATGGGATTTCTAAATTTTTCATCAGTATTTACAAATAGATGGGTCTGTGAGCAAGAACCGTACACTACTAAAAGCAGGAATTTTATGTTAGCTGGAAATCCTTGAAAATGCTTGAATTTTAATGTGGTGTTTTTAAGAAACATTGTACACACACAAGTCATTTTGAGTACTTGGTTATCCCCTTTGGCTAAACTACAGTCATGTGTCGCCTAACTACAGGGATACGTTCTGAGAAATGCGTCATGAGGCGATTTCGTCGTAGTGTGAACAGCATGGAGTGTTACACAAACCTAAATGGTATAGCCCACTATACAGAAAAGAAGCAGTTAACTTTTTCATATAAATAGAAAGAAAATACTTAAAAAAAAAAGATAAAAAGTACAGTAAACACATAAGCAAGGAGCATAGCTGTGTAGTATCATTATAAAATATTATGTACTATACATAATAGGATGTGCTATACTTTTATATGACTGGTAGTGCAGTAGGTGTGTTTACACTTGCATCACCACAAAAATGAGTTTAACTATGATATTACCACAGCTACGACATGACTAAGCAATTTCTCAGCTCCATTACAATATAATCTTGTAGCACCACTAAGGTTGTAACAATACACCATGGCATAATATTTCGTGATTCAAAAAAAATCTGACAATATCCATTGTAAGGGTGTAACGATGCACTGTGGCCCAAAATGATTTATTAATGTTAACATAAGAAGGTGCAATAGGCATAATTTCAGTTTTGCCTTGAGATTTAACTTTAGACTTTTCACTGGAGTCTGGAGAATAAGGAAAAAACTGCAAGAAAAAAAGAACTGGTTTAAAAGCACCTTTTTTGAAAATGTACATGCCTGAAATGGAATAAATAACTGAGATTTTCAGTCATGCACATTGTTTATACATTAAGGACAGTCTGGTTTATTATTTTTCCTTTTAGTTTCAATAAGGTAGCGATTTGCTTATTAAATAAAAGCATTTTAAGTTAAGAGATTTTGAGATTTTATTTTTGCACTGGAGTCTGTAGAATAAGGAAAGAAACACATACACACACAACATCAAGCTACAGGTCTGTGGTGCAAAATTTGCCTGTTAAATGTGGGAACTGACAGGTGGGCAACCAGGCATGTATGCAGGAGTGGTACAAAAGGAAAGAAAATAAATGGTTCTTTAATCTAATTTGTTTTATCACTGAATTATCTTCGCTTGTGTGGGAGCAAGTCAGTGACTGCTTTCACTGATAAATGTGAATAAGACAAAACAATGTGTTTTTTTGCAGGTCGGAAAGAACTTTTAGGCTGCAAACAGGAGTGGGACACAATATAATACTTCAGTAGGAGTGGTACTTGAAAAAACAAGAATCCAGTGAGGATATCTCATGCAAGTAAGATATTGCTTAGAGATTGTGGATTGTGAACAGTGGTTAGCACTGTTGCCTCACACATCTGGGACCAGGGTTCAAGTCTCTGCCTGGGTTCCGTATGTAAAGTTTGCATGTTCTCCCCGTGTCGTTGTGGGGTTCTCTTCGGGTACTCTGGTTTCCCTCCATGGCCCAGAAACATGCTGAGGCCGATTGGAGTTGCCAGACTGCCCGTAGGTGTGTGAATGGTGTATGAGTGTGCCCTGTGATGGGTTGGCACCCCATCCTGGGTTGTTCCCTGCCTTGTGCCCGCAGCCTCTGGGTTAGGCTCCGGACCCCCTGTGACCCCGACTGGGAGAAGTAGTTACAGAAAATGGATGGATGGATCCTCCAGTGCCTTGAGTTCTACAGTGTTCCAGACTATTCATTTGAGTACTTACCTCTGGGCTCAGCACATCACTTGACTCACGTGGAATAATTATGGGCACTACATCTGGACGTTGACTCATTAGTGGGTACAGCGTTATCTCTTTGAGTCCATTTCGTATCTGCTTTACTTATTTCATGCTTCATCCTATTACCTATTGAGGCAAACAACAAGTCATTATAAAATTTGCCATTCAGAGGTATAAAGAATGTTCAGTGTCAATATTATTTTATTTCTGCATGATGTAGAAGCTTCTCAAAGATCCATCTTCGATTGCTCTGCATTTTTTAGTTTAAAACAGGCTAAACTTGCTAATGGTCATTAAAACCCAGAAACCATGTCAAAATTCATTTTCACCAGACAATCCCTTTAATATGATGATTTAGTCTCAGATTAGTCTTAACTTGTGTTTTAGAAATGATCCCTGAGAATGGCCAGTAAAAATACATACCAGTTGAATTTTCTCACATAGATGAATGTCTGGACAATCACTGATTTCTATGACTGTAATTTTGTCTTTGCTTCCAAAAAGCATGTGAACAATGGCGGGGCAAAGCCCTGACAAGGCAAGATCTCCACACAAAAAGCAATGGCTCCTCAGCTCCCTGCACCGTTCCTACCCTGCCCCTTCCTCCTCGATTTCTGAGCCTGTCACCCCAGCAGGCTCCTGCTGGCCCTCTGCCCTCCGGTTTCCCTCCTCCTGTCTGGTCCCTGCCCTTTGTTACTGGCCCTTTCCCTCAGGGCCAGCATCCTGCCCCTAGGTTTGTTCCCCAGGTCCCACCTCATGTCTGTGCCTCTGCTCCCCGTGTTCCGCTTCTGGGTCCCAATACATGCATCCCAAATCCTGTCCCTCGGTGTCCACCTCCTGTCCCTGCATTTGTTCCCCAGATTCCACCTCTTGCCCCTAAGATGTCAGTCCCTGGTCTTACCCCTCAGTCTTCATGTTCAGTTCTGTCTCTGATGTCCCCTGGTCCCCTGAGCCTGTTCCCTCTGTTGGTGTATGTGATCCAGTCTCTTGTGCTCACCCTGTCCTGTCTTTGTTCTCCCTCTGGAGTGTCTGGCCTTGTCTGTCCATCTCTCTGGTCTTTGTTAAGGTTTCCTCATCTGTTCGCTGTGTTTTTCCTACCGTCTGGTCTTGGTGGTTCCCCAATCTCTTCCCATCCGGTCCATTGCCCTGGTTTGTGTGTCTGTGGTCCCCACTGGTGTCGGTTCCCTCCATCCTTCCTGTGGTCCCTCGCTCTGTGTCTGTTGGTCCCGGGGCATTCATACTGTTTTGTCCAGTTCCCTGTGTAATCTGCCTTGTCTTTGTGGTATTCCTGCTGTCTCCCTAGGTCTCCAGTCCAGCATCTGCTGTTGTGACCCAGTCCGACGTCCCTGGCCGCGCCCCATGTCCTGGCCCTGTGTGCCCGTCTTGTCCTCCGATCCCCAGGCTCCCCCTTGGTCAGGATGGTGCACCCGGAGTGTGTGCCTTTGGGGGGGGGGGGGGTCCTGTCACGTCCAGCCCTGCCCTACCAGTCTGTTGCCAGTGTTTCCCACAGGTGGGGCTGCTAATCAACCACGCCTGTAGCTCATTGTTACTTCTTGTTCCTGCCCCCTTGTTAACCAACCACAGGTGCCCCTCGTTCATTCCTGTCTTTTCTGTGTATAAGTTCCCTAGTCCTGTGCTCCCTTGTCGGGTCAATGTTGTAGCCTGTCTGATTCTGTGTTGTTGCCACCTGTAAATAAAGTCCCCACACGGGCTGGTTTCTAGCACAGCTCTCCCTGGACTGTTTCCTTCCTGCCTCCGTCACGCCTTGCCGTCAGCACTGAAGCCATGACAGCCAGGGTAAAAACAGTATGTTTTCAGCTGTTTTTTTTACAGCTGTTTTGTCTTTGTCGCATAAAACCAGAAAGCGACTTCTCCATATTTCTTGTGGTTTATTTTCGGAATGTTTAGCAAACAGGTGCTTGATGATCTTAAATACCTATTTAAAGACCTACTTAAAGTGCATTTAAGTCAGACACTCTGAAATACATGAAGGTGCTTGCCCATTTAAAGCTTTATATACTAATAAAAGTATTTTATAACCAGTTTTAAAAGAAACAGGTAATCAGTGTAGTCTTGTTAATATAGTGATATTATGCTAATTTCCTTTAGATTCAAGATTCTTTATTCGTCACAATCATAGTCATACACGTACAACACACAGTGGAATGCATCCTGTACCGACCTTTTCAGACTGTGCGGAGAATTAAATGTTACAAGTTAAGAAAAATAAATAAAGTTATAATTGCAAAGAAAGGTATTTCTAGGTTTACAATTTACAGCTTAGTGCGAGTAAATACTCTTGTTGCTGCATTTTGAGCAAATCTTTCTGTTGTCTTTCTAGACAGTCCTGTGAGAAGTGCATGACAATAGTCTATGCGTCAGCCATTACTATAAGTCGTTTACCTAAATCAGCCATTAAGAGTCTCAGCTCCTGATTACCCTCAAGAATTTTAGTCATGGGCTTTGGTAGTAAGTAAAACTGAAGATTTATGGCTATGAAAGTTTTTGGTATAGGAAATCTTCGTTTGCCACAGGATTGTTCTCTTCTGAAAATACCAGAAAACGACCTGTAAATTTAAAGATATGGTTGGAACAAGTCCATATGCACTATATATTGTACAACGATACAAATATTGATTATTAAATAATTGTGAATGTGTTTTGCAACCTTGCCATCTCCTGTTGGACATTGGCCTGTCTGAACTCCTGATCTGAGACCAGCCCCACAGACTGGCCCTGTGTCAGAACCTGAACGTGAGTCTAAGATGAACTCTGAACCTGGTTTAACCTGTTCCTGTTATCAAAGACAGCAAATTCCATGCTGACATTTCAGTGCGGGTGTACTCCAGTATGGAAGCCTGTTTCCACCATTCCGATTAGAAAAAAAACCCACATTTATCTCAGTATTCTGACTTATTAAGTCGAAATTCTGACTTCTGAGGTCTGCCATGTTGCAAATTAAATGTATGTGGTGGTTAGAGTAAATCCATGTTTCAAGAAAATGCCAGTGAAGATGGCAGGATCAGAAATAAACAAAAGGTTGTTCAAAAATGTACAGTGAGTACACTGATAAAATCGAGCATTTCACTGCAGTGTGCATTTTTCTTTTTTTGACTGTTTTAAAAATGCCCATAGTATATTATTCAGGGTTTCTTTTTCTTTTTATTATGACTTTATCATTTTATTTGTTAAAGGACTGATATCCAGTATTGGCATTTAAATGTGAGTTGATTGATGTGGATGTCGATTGCACCGTAAATGCGTATATTTTTGTTTTGCACTTTATGGAATCCTCAAATTGATATAGAAATCTTTTATTTTGCACTGTTTGTATTTTGGATATATCTTGGGTATTTTATGTATCATTGCTGTTTAATGTTAATTAAAATTAGTTTTCTAAAAATAACTAAACTCTTAACTAAACTAGAACAAGATTTTAGTCAGATCCATGACTTTTTCTCAAAAACCTTATGTGATGTGAAGTTATTTCTGTGATCAGCAACACGAAAGCTATCTGGCTCAACAACAAAACCTTTGTAAACCAGTGTATTATTAGGGATTTTGCTTTGCCTATATGCAGTTAATTTCAGACCTAATTATATTACACGTAATGCAAATTTTCAGTGACAGTCTAAAGCAGTAGCTATAAATACTGTGAGGCTGAACAATTATATATGGAGAACTGTTGTGTTACAACTGCTAGTGAGAAGGATACTCACGTTTGACAGGGGTCCTTCTCAAGATGCTCTGTACAGCTATCAGTAGCGCTTCTAGCAGCGAACAATATATGATTTGCTGCCTATTAAAGCTACACTGTTTTCAGCTATGCTACGGTATGGCGGTAGGCCTATATGAAATATTCTTACCGTATGGGAGATTAAAACCGCTATACTGGCAAACGCTAGTTCAAACAAAGCCAAATGGATCAATGGGAATACATGCCTGGATCGTGTTCATGAAGCAGAACTGAGCCAGCGATTTATGCAGAATAGTGCCAGTGAAGTCTCCAGCTCCTTTCAGTTTCTTGAACAGGTCAAGCCAAAACTGAGCACACTGTTTTATTAGCGTTAGACACCACTGCTACATCCTTTGGTTACCTGTACTGGGACCAAAAATTGCAAAAATTTCTTGTGCTGCCCTCTCACCTTCAGACAGGGAGCAGAAATTTCTGTATGTCAGCAACATAGACATTTTCAGTGCCATGGTCCAAGAGGACTCGTTCTGGGCACCCTCCTGACAGAGTCATAGCATCCATATAGTAGCCAGCGATGTTCTTTTGATCATTGTTTGTTCTGAATGCTTCCAACCATATCATTTTGTGAGAGTAGCCATCGATGCACCCACTTATGGCTATCCCATATGGCTTTAATTTGTCGTAGCCGTCTATATGCCAGACAATATTTGGTCCATGAGAGTGATACACATGTCTGTGAAGCTGGTTACGAGCTCGTCAATCAACTCCTTTGTCATCAATTATACGCAAAATTCACCGTCTCCCTGCTAGTTTTTATCCCATGTAGCAAGCATTTTTGGTGCATCCACCTGTATCCGTGCAGCTTCTGTCACGTCCAGCCCCGCCCTACCAGTGTATTCCTTGTTTCCCACAGGCGGGGCTGCTAATCAGCCACGCCTGTTGCTCGTTGTGATTACCTTGTGTTCCTGCCCCTTTGTTAACCAGCCACAGGTGCCCCTTGTTCCTTCCCTTATGTGCCTCTGTATAAGAGTTCCCCAGTCCTGTGCTTCATTGTCAGGTCATTGATATTGACGTTGTGATGTTCCTGAGTGTTTAGCACTAAATAAAGCCTTTCCACTGGATTCTCCCCTCTGTGCCTGCTTTATGCCTCGCCGTCATCCCCGCGGTCATGACAGCTTCCCTGATGTGAAAAGCTGCTGCTGTATACAGTCATGTGAAAAAGTTAGGACACCCCATTAAATATTTAGTTCTTTATTAGAAATGTAAACATATCAACATTAAATCTTCTTTCAAATTATATCTGTAGATAAAGGGGATATAATTGCATCACCCTTGCAAAAACAAGAAAGAAATTCACTTATTTAACAAAAGAAATTAATTGAGATGCCAATTCCTACTGAGGAAAAAGTTAGGACACCCTATGCCCTAATAGCTAGTATTTCCCCCTTTGGCTGACAACCTCAGTGAGACATTTCCTATAACCATCTATCAATTTCTGACATCGACTGGCAGAAAGTTTTCCCTACTCTTCACTGCGGAATTCCTTAAGCTGTGTGATGTTTGAAGGGTGTCTTGCATGCACAGCTTCAGTTTCAAAACACCCCACAGCATCTCAATAGGATTCAGATCTGGGCTTTGACTTGGCCATTCCAGAGCTCTCCATTAATCTTACAATTTCAGTTTCATCTGTTTGGTTTCTTCGCCTCCAGAGCTGATTATTTTTCAAAATGCCATGGGCATTGTCTATATTTGTAGAGGCACAACTAAAGTACTGTGCTATATGGTCCATACTGCTAAACGATCGACTTACTAAGTCAGAATTCTATGGATGCCTATTTCAGCCAGTAAAAGAAAAACACTGAAACAGTCAAAATTACAAGATTTTAAAAGTCGAAATTATGAGAAAAAAAATCCATTCGAGCTGGATGCCTGTCCTCGCCTCACTGGCATCAATGTGAAGAGACACAGTTTAAATGTAAGCCATTACAAGTAATGCTTTTAAATGTTAGATACAACTGCCAGTCTCAGAATCCCTCGTTTCTCTTAAAGTTAAATATTGTTAGTATTGCTGGAGTGAGTGGCTTGGTCTTATTCAAAGCTCAGCCTGACACAAATGTGGTGTCCTGTTTGTAATGTAGCGTAACATTAGTCTAGATAAGTACCAAGTCGTCCTCTGTTGCTTTTCCAGTTTAGTTGATTGTGGGGCACGTGTCATACCAATTAGTCACACATAAACACTTCATATATATTTATGAGATGATTTAAGAGTCTCAGCTAACAAGTCTAGCACTAATACTGATACTGATATATTGAGTTGTTCCTAAGTTTAGAAGTATTGCAGCGTTTCAGCATTTGGTTGCATTACCTTTGCTGATGACACAGCAAAAGTGTGGCCATTTGCTAGGATACTGTGGAGAACTTTGTTGTGATATTGTACCTCAGTGGTTTGCAGTGCCTTCCTGCCTTCCTATGGTGACCGACTGGCTGTTTTTGGATACTGCAGGCGGAAGGAAAAAGAACCCAGCAGTCACAAGTCAAAGATCTTTGAACAACTTAGAGGACAGATCTCAAGAAAGAAACGTGATCATGTGTCTGAAAGAGAGTGTCAAACCCGAGCAAAGAATGCTCAGAAGAATCAGAGAAAAATTGAGATGGGATGGTTGCTTTTCAGAGGAGGGGGATTTGTGCAGGTATAAACCAAAAAGGGTGGCATAACCAGAAAAGAAAGTGTTCTGAAGGACACTAAAAAATTAGGTTTGATTGAAAAGGCTGTGCAGTTGTTTTTTTCAGGCTGAAGAAATGCAGAGGGGAGCCTTACTGATTTTGACATTGATTTTACTGCCTTTTAGCAGCATTCATTAGAAGATGGTATGACAGTCGGGGAAATGTATAAAAAGGCCAAGTTACCGCTCTTACATTTCTATTTAACAACTAAGAGGAGAGAAAATGTCAGTGGCGTAAATCTGGAGGAGAATAGTGTTTCAGTTGCAAGAAGGTGAAGAGACACCTGACAGGCCTGATATCTATTGCCACTCTTCAGACACTTCAGCAGCCGAGGCTGTGGAGATGTCATTTATATTGGAAGCAGCACAGTGTTTGGAAATGCAAGTAATGAGAGCATTTCCCTTCTTTACATGACAGTTGACCCAAAATATCTATCCAGTTTGCCAGAACATGAACCAGTACTTCATGTTTTAGAGGATACTGGCATTATAATTTTCCACACAGAAAGCACCTCTGGGATGGAGTATTCAAGTCTTGATGATACCCTTCCTGTCTCTCAGGAGAGGTCATTTGATTCACCTTTGTCTCCTTCCATGGATATGCTGCAGGAACAAGCCTATCACAGAGAAAGAGTGAAGAAAATTATTGTTCTTCATCGTGGACCGATTCTGACGGAACTTATTCACGTTTTTTCTGAGGCGAGTATTATGGAGGATAACATTTACTTTCCAGTTATTCTTCCTAATGGAAAGCTGGAAAAGGCAGTGGATGATGGAGGAGTTTTGAGGGATGTAGTTTCAGAGTTTTGCCATGACTTATGTGCAACAACAAATAAGCATTTACCATTCACATACGCGTTTAAACTTTAAACCCTTTTAACACAGCGTAACGAACGGTCTATGGATAGACAATATTAAACACCAAGAACTTAAGAGTTCTTGAATAAGAACCTGTTCTTAAACTGAAAGCAATATTCAAAGAAACAATAGTGGCAAAAAGCATCAGCATACCAAAGCTGTGAGACTCAGTAAGGTTAAACAGGTACAAGTGGCTGCATTTTCTTCACAAGCCTTAACATCGGGAAACCATACAAAGCCTAAACATTCCTACTGGCTAAAATCTTAGACAATGTCCATGACCCACCCACATGTTGCATTCTAAGAGTTTGTTCATCTCATGTCTAAAATATGGGTAGTTACTGACTGGTAACAAACAAACAAACAAACTGACTGGTGCAAAATCTAAGGAAAAATCTAAGAGTATTCTGTGTGGCAGAAGTATTTTAATTATACGTCAGTTCAGTTTTGGATCGTTTAAGCTAACACGTGTTGACTATGCTCAGTTCCTATTATATACTATGGGAAATGGCTTCAAAGTATCATACTCAGGGCATGATTTCAGTAAACAAGAATGGGAGAGTGCAGGTTGAATAATGGCATTTGGCTAGCAAAAAGAGAAATATCTTCCTGTAAAACCAGTAGTTCTAGGGCAGGCAGTTTTGAGCTTTGTGGAGAATGATCTTGTGGGAACCTTTTTCAGGCATGTGTCAGAGCGAGTGATTTTTTAATGATCTTGTTCTGATTTTGGAGCTGTTGACCAAGAAGAGTTGTTGCAAATCATGGATATTCACAACCGCCGGAGTCTTCCAACAGCAGATAACATTCAAAAAATCTTGAGGGAGCTTGCGCACCAAAAACTGATACAGGAGCCTGCTTTTCTTATTGAACAGTGGACCAACATGCTCACATGACTTAGATCAGAGCTAAAAGGGATTGTAGCAGTCTATGAAGGGCTGCAACCAACATCACGAAAGATCATGAGATCAATTACCTACCCTAGGATCCAAAATGCCCAAAAGAAACAAACTGGCAAGTATGTAAGTGCATACCTTAGAGACTCAGGCACCCAGCACCTTTCCTCTTTCCTTAGATTTTGCACTGGATCAGACTTGTTCACAGGATAAACCATCACTGTCAGATTTTCACAAGTTCAGGGATATCAGAGAAGACCTGTTGCTCATACATACCTGGAGTTACCAGTCAGTAACTACCCATATTTTAGACATGAGATGAACAAAGTCTTAGAATGCAACATGTTAACAGGGTTCAAAGTTTAAAGGTGTCTGTGAATGGTAAATGCTTATTTGTAAAAGGAAGATATTTCATCGATATATGTGATTATTTATTTGCTATTCTGTGTATTTTCTTTGTAGCTCTTATGGTGCGTTTGTCATATTAAGCTGCTATTGAAGTTCACCAAAAGCATGTCGGCTTCACTGTCATCCAGTTGGAGTAGCTACAAGCCCGGTCTTACCACATTTTAAAAGGCAATTGGTGTTTAGACGTAATGCATCACATGGTATGTTATAGCGTTATGCTGCCACCTAGTGATGTTTTCTTTTATTGTTGTTGTTCGTTTAGTTCAGTTTAGTACGCGTGGCTGTGAGCACAGCTCCCGTTTCTCAGCAACGGTTTTTTTCTCAATACGCTTTTGTGGTCTATGTCTGTAAATGAATGCGTTTAATTTAATTTGTGATAAATATGTTTAGCAGTATTCTGTGTGGCAGAAGTATTTTAATTATACGTCATTTCAGTTTTGGATCGTTTAAGCTAACACGTGTTAACTATGCCCAGTTCCTATTATATAAGTGCTGAAATTGATATGCATGTTTATATTACACAATGATAGGCTTTTAAAACTTAATGTTTGCGCATAGCTTAATTGTACGTGAATGCAATTATACTATTTTACTGTTAATAACTGTACACATGCATTTTTGTGTTTGCATTTGTATATGTCATACAAAAAAAGAAATCAAGGAAATCTGATAGTAAAAATTCAAAAACAGTCCAGCCTTGCCGTTTATTGGAAGATGTTGAATATTAACTAGCTTTTTACGATAGCAAAAGAACGCTTTCACGAGGGCAGCATAGCAATACTCCCAAGGCACACCACTTAGGAGAGAACAGACACAATATAGACTAAATGTAGACATGCATAAGACATCGAACACACAGGCTTGTGTCGTCTTAGTGAATTGCGGGGGGGTGAAATCAGCGGGATATGTGGACCTGGATTTCTCACTAGTCAAAAATAAAATGTAGAATATCTACGATACGATTTTTTACAAGTAAAAAAAAATTATTTTGAATAAGAGGCAAAAATTCAATAAAGGGCACACTATTATTGGCGTGAATTTCAATATGCTTACCTGACCGTACTTGTGTTCTCGTATACGTCATCTTCCATTGCTGAAGATCAGTTCTAATATTCAGAGCACAAGTCCACGAGGACGGTAAAAATCCCAGGATGTTGGTCTTGCTCCACTCAAATATCAAGGATACATCACTTGCATCCTTGCCGAACGAGACCAATCCCATGATTCATTGTGCACCAAATTCATTCTTGGAAGGTAAGCTAGCAAACCGGTCTTGCCAAGACCACAAGTACAGTCTTTGCATTCTTGGCATTGAGATTAAGAACATAAGAAGAACATAAGAAATGTACAAACGAGAGGAGGCCATTCGGCCCATCAAGCTCGTTTGGGGAGAACTTA
>JAAGVU020000392.1:0-13087 GCA_011763525.2 Mormyrus iriodes | reverse complement strand
GGGGGGGGGGGGGAGTGGTGTGGAGGGGGAGGAGGGGGGAGGAAAAGGTGGGTGGGTGGGGGGGGGGGGGGGGGGGGGGGGGCGGGAGGGCTGAAACACAGTACATAGGCATAATGGAGGTGGTTTTGGGTGACCAACCGGAGGGCAGGCAGTGGGTCATTAAAGACATCACCTTGGTAAAAGCTCCAGGTTGGTCAAGGTGATCAGGATGCTCTATGAAAGCTCCGAAATATATTTCCTGCTAGTACAGTCAAGAGTATTACAGCTAGTTGACATTAAATTTTGTAATCGTGACTCTTCCTGTGTAGTTAATGTCTATGAATCGACCACTAAGCCAGTTCAAGAGCAGCTCCCATAAAAAGACAGACACAGAGAAGCAAACAGATTCCAATGCAGTCACTAGCCCAGGACTAATCAAAATCTATTATTTGCTGCAACGCTGAGAAAGTAGAATTCAAAAACCACAGCCTCTTCGGTCAAACCTCTTGAAGCACGCGGCCTGAAAGAATTTTCATTCCTGTGTATTTCTCAAGCAGCCTGAATACAAACTTGAAATAAAGAGATCAAGCCATTTCATAAAAAAAGGATGCATCCCAACCAGGAAGGCTGTCCAAAGCATTTATACATCCCTGGGTAGATCTATAACAGCCGCTCAAGCCTAAAGCGGCCAGAATCACATGAAGGCCCTACTGAAGAGAGCCATTTCATTAAGCCTCAGAGGGTTCCACTGCAGACAGCACCGTCTACAAAGCCAAAAGGTTTCCAAACATTCCTCCAAAAAAAAAAACAAAAAAAAACAAAAAAAAAAAAAAAAACGTAGACAGACCATGCTCTCCCTCGCTCACGTTTCGCTTTCCGTGTTTGGCAGATCATGCAGAGACGTGCTTTGAATGCAATACCAGGCCACATCGCAACATACACCGCAGTCAGTCAAATCAGCACGTCCATCATCTGAAGAAGCAAGTCAGCCAAGTTTTTTTTAAACAAACGTTCCCTTCCACAGCATTATGTTTGAGTACCTCCTGGACCTCAACAGCGCTGCAGCCCAATGAGCAGTCCTGTCTACTGTCCTACCTCTACAATTTTGCCATCCTTGGCCCGGAGATGAGCACACACTAAGGAGGTTTCACTAGAGGAACACAGACCATTCCGGTCATACGCCAACGAGGAGGCTCAGAAAAAAAACAACAAGAAAAACTTCATACACAGAAGAGGGTGGGTGTGGACCAGGAGCCGGCTTGGTCCTCAAATAGGACTTCCTGTTTATCACGGAGGCCGGTGGGAGGCCAGCGTCAAGCCCTCTTAGTGCGCAGAAGGATTTGGGAAACAACCAGGGCCTTCATGGCTTGAATAACGCCATACTGTTAGATGGCAAGATCTGCTAGCCCAAAACTCAAAATCTCCATATGAAAAACATTACCTTGCATTGACATTCATATCATAACACGCATGAGACCACACTTAAGCTGTGGGCATCACCCGGTGGGGCCCCATAGCTGAGGACCAGCAGCACACAAAACCCAAAGATCAAACGAAACGGAAAATATCCACTTGGGTCACTGCCAAGGTCTCTAACAGTCAACAGGGGTATGTAACTCCGAAGGCAGACGTTATATAAAATACCCAAATAAAGCAGTGCATTCACGCCCTTTCCAGTGCAAGATTCTGTCTAAAGGCAGTAAGGAGTACAAAAACCCATCGCAAAGGGCAATACAAATAAAACAGACAGAGCACAGAGTAATGAGCTCTGACCGCCACCGGTGCAGGGGAGAGCATGCTTTTGATAGGACATGGGCAGCTTATGAGAGCCATCAAGGTCTGCTTGTCACTTCCTATGACCTTCATGCCCAAGGCCACGTGTGGCTCATGGGCCAGCTTGGCACCCCCCCCCCCACCCCATCAGACCCATTGAAACAGCCCAGACCCAATTTGCCCAATCAGCAGTCACTTCCTATGACCTTCATGCCCAAGGCCACAGTGGCTCATGGTACAGCTCGGCATTCCTCACACCCCACCCCCAGCGGACTCGTTGGTATAGCCCGGGGACGGCCCGGACCCAATCCACCCAATCAACAAACAGGAGCCACCGCACCCGCACAATCCTGATTACTCCCATTCACTGACACCCAAACTCAGGAAAAGTTGCCAAAAGCCTGTCGACTGAGTTCTCACAACCACTAAAACACTCAATTTCAGCTGGCTGCAAATCACAAACAAGACAAGAATGCCAGGAGCTGAGAAGCATGGGCCGGCGTCCCGGGTGATACCAGATAAACGAACAGGAGCAAACGAATAATTTTTTTACCTCCAGACGTGAGGGTGTGGATGTGTTTCTCTTACAAATATTTTTTCTGCCCTTCAGTAACTGCAAAATTTTGATTAAATATCTTAAAACTAGAGTTTGCTGCAGAAAGTGCAGGGCAGGATGTTGAGTTTTTGTTCACAGCTAGGACAGACCTAAACGGGTCTGGAATGAAATGGTCTGTCACATCAGGCCAGAACATCAGTCTGCTGCTCTGTAAAAGCCCGTTCTGTGCACAGAAAAGCATAGCTCAGCTTTCATTGCATAAAAAAGGCAGTAACAAATCAAATTAAACCGTGGACTAAACCCATTAGCTTAAGGGGCTTTCAGCCTCCCTTAGACCCGGGAAGCCCAGATGTTGACAGAGCAGTGTGAAGAACCCATTAGCACCGATTCATAACTAAGAACTAAGGGCCTGGGCTGGTGCTCACCATTGTTCACATCGTGTAAACAGAACGATCACACCAACATTTATCTACTTATGACGGGTTTTCTGTGGAGCTCCTGCAGGTTCTCTATCCCTTGTGTATTTTATTTCTTCCGTTTTAAATTCCATAGAATTTATCCTCATTTTGAAAATGGGCTGGGGTCACTACGACCCCAAAAAATAACACCGGGGCTGGGGACGGCGGGGAATCAGGGACGAAACCCTCTGCTCCAAATGTATGAAACACCAGGCTTTGCTTTGCTGCATGGAAAGCCTAAACTGCATTTCAGAAACGATGAACACTTTGCGGATGCAGATGCTGACTTCTTCCTGCCGAAAGGTCAAGAAAAAGTTAAAGACTGTGCCAGATGGTCTGTGGGAGAAACAGAAACTGATGTGTGAGTAGCTCCGAGTTTCCACTGCGCTGAAGAACATCAGCCTCCTTTTCATTGACAGATACGGAATCGATGTGCCGCATAACAGCACGGCGACAACACTTATACTCCATGCCACAGAGAGCCCAGCATCCCTGTGCGTTACTGAGATTCCTTACAAAGCCTCTCTATGAACTGCTGTACTTCCTCAGGGAGGCGCTGTCACACTGGGCAGCCACCTGCCAAAAAGCACCAGTCAGTGGTACGGGCCAGCACCGGTCAGCGGGCTCTGCTGCTAGCACTCCCAGTCAGACAAGCCACCTGCCAGAAGCAGCTTGTAGTGCACTTGCGGCGGGTCGAGTCACGCCTGCGACCTGTCACGCCTGTCCCATCTACAGTGGCCACCACAGCTCAAGGTCAAAGCTGGGGCCAAAGAGGCAGCCTGGGGCACACAGACAGACAGGCAGGCAGAGAGATAGGCAAGCAAACAGAGTGAAAGACATGCAGGCTGAGAGGAAGAGACACACGCAGACAGGCATGCAGAGACAGAGACATACACAGGCAGACAGACCCCTCGCTGCAGAGAGGGGCTGTAAAGACCCGGGCGTGTGGTTCCTGGCCTGAGGCACAGACACGGAATGGGGGCTGTAACGTCCTGGCCGCGTGCTTCCCACCCAGTGGCACAGACACGAAATGGGTGGTGCAATGACCCGGATGCATGCTTCCCGCCCTGAGACACAGACACAGAATGGGTGGTGCAATGACCCGGACGCATGCTTCTTGCCCTGTGGCACAGACACGGAATGGCCATCTGCTCGCCTCCCCTGGCATTCCCATTCCAGCTTCAGTCCAAAGAAAGTGCTCCTGCCATGTACATGTCACTCCCACACCTCCACACAATCTAGTTTACTGTTGGTGGGGAGGGTGCTGTCCTTTGCCATGAGCTATAAACCCATATACAATCTCAGCCTATAACGGGCTCTTCCACTTTCCCTTACAGCAGTCTAAGACAGATTAACTTTGCATTCAGTCCCAGCCCTGGTGGTCATGCCCTGATCCTACAGCTAACATGTACACCTAAAGATGCCCCCTGTGAACAGCAATGGTATAGTGGAGCACAGGCAGCACCTTCTGCCCCCATGAAGGTCTGTGCTCCTCCAGTCGCGGGCATAACAGAGAAGCACCCCAGTACTCCAATGCCCTCAATACACGGCAGCGGAAAGCCCGCCTCCCGTGCCATCGATCCACCGCAGACAGTGTGTACGGTGATGAAATGACAGAGCGCTCCCCCCACTGGAACACATCAGGGCAAGTGCCCAGATCCCCCCCGAGTCCTACTCAGAGCGGCCATTGGCATCGTAGACGGCAGAGATCATCATACAACATGCTGAGTGGAGTTAACGTCACCAAACATTATTATTGCGATTCTTTATCACATATATGCCCAAAGCTGCACGTCTGGATTATTCAAATATTGTCAAACAACATGGCTGCAGCGATGATTTTGCATGTTTAGGATTGTGACAGGTACAAATACTCACATTCATCCTGAACATAAAATTAGCTCCCATAAACTACACCGGACTGGAAATCCTGTACTGTGTTTTCAGTGCCATCATCATTTGCTAATCTTAGCATTTCTCTTGGTTTTTTAAACAACCTATCAGCCATGTCATTCTATGGTTTAAAAGCAGTTTTGCAAGCCACAGACAACTCCAGGTGCCAAACATTTACAAATGGAAACAAAAAAAATACACAAGCACATGGCAGGTTGGATAAGTTAAGTGTTCTTCTGCTCATCACTCATTAATTATGTGCTGAAAGATTTGGCAAGAAGATCCAAAGAAGCCAGTGGGCACTGCTGTCTGCATCGTCCTAGAAAGAGCCCTGGGCAGACCCGAAATAACCCGCCCATTCGCCAAGTTAGCATGCCATTATGTCACTTTTTCCTTCCAGTGTGAGCAGCACTCATTTCTATGCCGATGGCATGCCTATGGACAAACGTGAGCGGGTTTCCGGTGGTGCCCGCGTGTACGGGCAGTGCATCATGCTTCCGTTACTGGCGGTAGAGAAAGGCAGGCTGAGCCGCGATGACAAGCTGACACACCGGCACCCCCAAGGGCCCGACAGGGGCCTGGCCCCGCCACCCCCCTCAGCCAGTCCCATTTAAAAGAGAAAAGTGGATTGTTTAAGTCTGGCATGACTCCCGAAATGATGCCAGGGGCGAATTAGACACTCGCTCTCATTCCAGGTCCCTACGTGGACAGAATGAAGACCACTGGCAGAAAGGGAGTGTGGCTTCATGGCCCGGCTGGCCCCCACAGAGATCCCCACCCCCCCTCCCCACCCCAGGGAGACTCAGAGGTTAGAACATGCCAGTAAGGATTAGCATGGCATCACTCAGCGGGGAGCCTTATGCTGCAGAGCACGGGGATCCCTTACACCCTGCACCTGGGAGAGCGCATGACCCGTCCGGTCTATGATGCACTTTACGATAAATGGAAGGGCCACACCGATTGGCCAGGGCACCTGTTATGGCGTTTGTGATTGGTTGAAATGCATCCAAAACTATACTTTATCAATAACTGTATTTCTTACACTTTGGGTGACAGTAGCCAACACTGTGCTTTCAGCTGAACAGATAATCCATAAATTATCAAGTTGGCCATATCTTTGGCATCTTGCTACAAGTCTCACAATCAAAACTCAAAACTGAGGCAGCAAGGAATCAAGCAGAGCGGCTTGAATATCTGCAGAGATTCCGCTGCCCCCATTCCTGAAGCACGGCTCGCCCGCTGCCCTGCCTCCTGGGTGCCTCACCCACTGACGTCTCCCCAGGCAGACACCTGCCTCATGCAAGACTCTTCAGACTCACTCTCACACCAAGCAATTGCCGAATCCACGGGGCCCGCGGCGTTCAGGGGATGGCAATGTCCTCAGGATTGCTCATTTTATTTCCCAAGAGCATTCAGAATGCGTTTAAGTACACAAACATGTGTCAGAACGTGGTGTCAAGTTCATTAGCACGCGTACTTAAAATATGCTGCAATCCAAGAAGTGTCCTGGCCGGAGATGTTACCACAGCGAACAGGCCTAGGTGTTATTAACACGCTACGTATAATTCGCCAACAGCCAACTCAAATTTCCCTGCCTGGGTCTTGGTGATGATGGTGTTCTCAAAGTGTGTGTGTGTGTGTGTGTGTGTGTGTGTATAAAATTTAAAAAATGTGAAAAAAAAAAGGTTCCTGGGTTGACCATGGACCATGACCTGCCAATGTACCCCAATGGTGTGGGACTACATCTACAGTGGGGAACACGCCCCCCTAGTTGGCAAAATAGAGGTCGCGAGTTGGTAAAACTTATTTTGAGGGTTGTGGGCTGAAAAGTTTGAGTACCCACACCCCAAGTAACTGTCAAGTGGCCATACGCATTGCATCTGCATGACTGCACGTTTTGCATCAAGCTGCATTCATTCATTGCAGACAATTCAGGCAATTCAACGCATTTTTATAATTCACAACAATCTCTTGAAGAAAGAAAAACAAAGAAATAACGAACCAACCAACCAAAAACTCCCGAGTGGCAAGAAAAACTGCTGGGGTTCCAAGATGAGCTGCCCCTCCCCTCCCGGGCATGCTACCATTATAGAATGAAGCTGCTTAAATAAACATCAGGTATGAACTGAGGTCATAGTCAGTCCTTCAGAAAGCCAGTCCTCCACACAGGTTTTTGTAAGACTGTAGTCCACACCCACAGTGACACGCTTCATAAAATGATGCATTTATCGCGCTATTGCGACCTGCGCACTTGTTATTTTTGCTGCTTGTCCCCATACCAGCTACGGAAAGTAATTTCCCCGCTGAAGACCCAGAAAGTACCCCTCCCTACCCACATACTTCACTGACACTCAGAGCGACGGAGGGGTAGCAAACATACCACGAAGCTGTACTCCCTCTCCGTCCTGCCGCGCGAAACACCCCTCAGCATGATCTTCTCGATGTACACGGCTGAGGGCACATGGAGAGAATAGGGGGGAATAAACAGAGAGCGACAGGGATGAGAACCGGCATGCCTTTATATTCAGGTACCACTGGGGCATGGAGTTGTGCCGGGGATGTGCTGTTTCACCGTACGGTGGCGGTGCCCCGTGGACAGGGACATGCCGTTTCACCGTGCAGTGACGGTGCCCCGTGGGCAGGGACGTGCTGCTTCACGGTATGATGACAGTGCCTACTAAGCAAGGGGTGGTACCTTCTTTCTGGAAGTTCCTTGCTGGGGGCTGGCCAGGCCTAGGTGACTGGGCTCTGCTGGTCAGTCTCGTCTCAGTGCCGGGAGAGAGGTAATCCCGTTTTGGAAGCTTATTCTGTAGAAATGGAGCCAGAAAAAAGGGGGGTGGGGAATACGTCACAGAGTCACACGACTGATCAGATAGAGTAACACACGTCAAACCTGGAAGCGATGAGGGGGAAAAATAAAACACAACTGTCAGAAGACTGGAAAGAGACTCTTGTAAGCCCACCCTTCTTGGGGGGGAAGGGGGGTGTGCTTCTAGAAACATCCCCCATGTTCGTTAAAGCGAAAAACCAATCATATCTGGCTAATTTGGTGGAACAGCACATCAGCCAGGAGGTCAGCACAGGGCCGGTTTTGCCCGAAGTGTGTCATTTAGGGTGGAACCAGGTCATCCCGGAAGCAGCAGACGGTGGGTGGGGGCTGCCTCTATTCACAGGATGGAATTAAGCAGAGGACAGCACCATGCTTACGGGCCCTTTAATCACAGCAGGTTGGATTAGCCTACAGACAGTTCCCAACGCAGTCACTCACCCACACTAATAACTGCTGCTGACGTGATTGCAAAGGACAGGCGGCTAACGGCAAACCATCCATCCATCCTTTTACCCATCCATCCTTTTACCCATCCATCCTTTTACCCATCCATCCTGCATTTGTCTCCTGGCCGGGCACCAAGCAGCCAGTCTCTCTGATCTCCGCACAGCATGACTTAAAAGAACCACCCAAAGCAAAGACGGGCAGCAGGACTTTCACTGTGCAGTTACATCTACAACAGAAGGTTATAAGCTACAGCCACAAGTCAATCTGTGCAACAACTCCTCGTTAAACAGACATTCATTAGTAAATTTGTTCTGGCTTAGCCCAAATTTAAAGCCAAAGGCCTAAATTAACTAAATAACCCACCAACACAAACTACAACAGACAAACTAGTTTTATTTACTTTAACGCCAATCAATATCAATGGTTCAATTAATATGAAGAACCAAGTCAGATTCAACAAATACACATGGCATGTTTTAGATTTTCATTGGTACTGACTTCAGGAGTAGCAACTGACATAACCAGTCATCAGAGCTGTGCCCTTAATCCACCCATTAGCAACCGCCCTGTGGCTGGCAGACAGGAAATCAGTGGAAATGCCATGAAACTACAGGCAATTACGGAGTCAGAGGGACGGAAGACATCACTGCAAGCCACAATTCCAGCTTACACATGACAGCCAGAGGATTCAATTTACGTTTTACGCAGGTCAGGGACAGCCTAGTCACTGACAAAAGATAGCAACGACCCCCTTATCTAGCATCTACTGACTAGCCTTCTCAGCCCCTGTGATTCCCCACAGTTTTATCTGATAGCTTAGACGAACCACCCTCCAGCTGGCTGCAGGCCGGACAGAAAGCAGCTGGAAGTTTGAATTGTTTGTAGGCACTTGTAGACTCTTCATAATATAATGGATGAATTCGATTCCAGACCAACAATGGATGAAAACAGCAGCCCACTGAAGCATATTCAAGAGTAATGTAGCAGGGCAGGGCTAACCAATGAACATTAACTCGGAGAAGACCATGGATCTGGGGCAACCTAAACAGAGATGAAGCTGGAGACATGGAGACAGAGAGGACAGTAACCGGGAACCAGCCATCCATTGCAAAGAAGCACCAATCTGAATGACATCAAGCAGGGTGAACAGCGTGTGTGGGTGCTGCGAAAGGGGCCGTGCAGGACGCAAGTGGAAGCATTCCAGAAAACGCATCGCAAACGAGCGTCAGCGAGAATACTCCAGAGGTGAGCTCAGAGAGACACTCGGGAAGACGACAACCGGCCAGCAATGACAGCAGCCAGCGAGCCAGGCACCAGCTGCAGTCCTACCTCTGCAAAGACGATCAGTGATGATACCTGACATCATCATGCCAGGACAGAGTACATGAGAATCGCCTGCTTTCCTGAGTAAAGACCCTGCAGAGAGCCCCAGCCCCAGGGTAACTGCTTTTACAAATGGAAAGTTCAGTTATCTGGAATAAGATATAGTACATGAGACCTGATAGCTGTGACACAAAACTATTAGGAAAGTGTTTTAGGTACTTCTAACCTAAGCTTACATATTCTTGTTCTGGGTGTTAGCTAGTCAGTCATTTACTATACGTTTGTTTAATACCATAAAACATTCAGGAATAGACGTTATCCAAATCTAGCATGACTAGTATTACACATACCAGCTATAGTAAAGGAACCAGCAAAAAGGACTGAAGAACTGATCCTGTTAACCTTGTACTGGAAAAAGGTATGTAACGATATCTAGATACAGATTCTCTCCCTTTCAGGAGGAACTGCTGCCGAAAATAGCCCCCTCCTAAATACTCGCATTTTAAATAATTGGGAATGAAATTCGCAGGGCGGTGCCCAGTCTCACAGAACGCGATTGTCATTGGTCGAACATTCTAGTAACAGTCTGACGTTTCAAGCCAGGCCTTCTCCTGGGAGCTGTCAATCACACAGAAGCTTTACGCCGGTTGGCCCGACTCGTAAAATGCTAACGCCCATTATTTAAATCGCGATCTCGGGTTGACTGGCCGCCCACATGTAAGCGGCTCTGGAAAAATCCAATAGTAATATCGCCATTTATCGATTTCCCCATAAGTACATAATAAAGCAGCCAGCAAGGGCTTTAACATCATTATGGTTTAATCCGCCCTAACCAGCTGCCGCCGGCCGCACCCCCCGGCAGACTCGGGCATCCCCGAATATCTATCAAGCGAGGTGTAACGCAGGAGAGGCCCGAACACACCCCGGCCCCGGCCCGCCGCGTCCCGCTCCGGGGATCGCATATTACCCGAGCGCCGGCGCCCTGCTGGCGGCCTCTCCTCTCCTCTCCCATCAGCTTCTCCACTTTCTCCAGCTGGGCCCTGATAGTCTCCCGCTGGTGAAACGGGAACGCCGGGTGCAGGGCGGCCATGGTGAAGAGCAGCGCTAGCTGCTCCAGGGGACCGTACTCCGGCTCGGGCCCGCAGCCGGGCTCCGCTCTGCCCGGGTCGGTGCCGCCCGGAGGGCGCATGTGGAAATGCTGGGAGTCCCGGCAGGACGGCGCGGGGAAGCCGCGGCTTTTACAGGCCGGCGCCGAATCCACATGGCTCAGGATGCGGAAGAGGATCCCGGCGCATTCCCGGTTCTCGGAGCCGAGGAGGGATAAGGAGACCAGCAGCTTGGAGCGCACCACCGGGTCGCCGATGTCCGCCAGGAGGCCCAGCTCGCCCGGGCTGTTCGCCCTGATCTCGAAGTCCCGCAGGACGTGGAAGTCCTTCCGCGCCAGGTCTTCCAGACAAGAGCCCAAGAAGCGCAGCTCCAGCGGCTGGCACATGTGCAGCAGCCCGCACATGAACTCGATCCGCCGGGCTGGACTCAGGTGCAAGCCGAACCACTCGAAGACCGCCTCCTTATCCAGCTGGAGCAGGGGGCAGCCGAGCCTCCGTGCGCCGTCCTCGGCCCCGCCGCCCGTGTCCTGGCCGCCCTCGGCCGCGGTCCCCGCTCCGTCCTCCGCCGTTCTCCCGGGCAGCTTCATTTTCAGCATTATCGACTCTGCAGGATCGGCAATAAAGCGCCTATGGAGAACATAAGCGCATCATTCGCCCTGTTCTCTGTTCTGATTCACAGAGCTAAATCGACGGGGAAGTTTTATTCGACAGCTGGTACCCAAAAAAAAAATCACAGTGACACTCGGCGTTATGGCTACAGCCAGCTTAGTAGTTTGCTGGCTCGGGGGGGGGTCTGCTTTGCTTTGCAAACGCATGTCAATCGAGAAGGGGGCTCCTCCCCTTTCTATCGGAACCGCTGGGTCCTAAACAACCACCCTACGTAAAGTGCGTAAACTACGCCTGGTGCTTAATGCGAGTGCGGGAACTACGCCGAGTGCGTATTCTAGCGTGAATACGTAAGGTCTGCTCGCGATCCCGAATACGTAGGCCTTACTGCGCAGCCCTCTGCGCGCGTCCTGGGGTCTGCAGGAGAGGCCGACGTTCGGCTATTAAGCGTCTTAATGAATGCATGATGGGTCTCATGTTAAACCGTATACAGTGCATGCCCCGTTCTTCTTAAAAGTATTGAATCGACGCGCTCTGCGTTTTAATTTTACGTGAAGAAATACTATCTGTTTATTAATATTATTAATGGGATAACATGAAATGGGAGGAATTATTTGTTCTCAGGGCGCCCAGTCGTCATTAATTTCAGTCACGCAAATGACCAAATTAAAGGCGGTAATTAAGGTAAAGGGCTTGAAAATTAAGAATGAAATATATGTCTCCCGTTGCAGGCTTGTGTTACAATAGTAACGTACTGTAAGCAAGAATAGTGAGTGTATTTTTACGCATTACTAAACGTTATAATAGTTAACAAACACTGCCATCTGCTGGCACTCAATAATAGAATAGAACAGAATGCCTTTATTGTCAGTCCCTAGTATGTGCATCTATCTAGTCACAATACAATGTCACAACATATGAAAATAAAAAAAACTTTAAAAAGAAAAGAACATCCTGTATACCGTATTGGCCCGAATATAAGACGACGCCCGACATTTCGGCAAATATTTTTTTTTAAGTTTTTGGAATACCAAATCTTACATTTATAAAGAAAAACTATTTTATTTGACAAGAATATATAATAAGTCAACCAGCAACCACGGCTTACAAAGCAGCCACAGGCAATCAGATTACAATAAGTATTAAACAGCAAACATTCCAAAAAACAAATGTATTTTTTGGGGAGGGGGGAGGTGTAAATAATGAATACTACGAACTCCACAACACTTTTTTTCAGAATTCACTTTTTTTTTCAGAAAATTGGAAATGCTTATTTGAGCAGCATGTTTCAGACTGCATCATTAGAGCTCAGTGTGCCGGGCTCAAATGCATTCGTGCAGAGAACTTTTTTCTCTGATGACCATTAAATGGTCAAACTCAAGAGAGAGACGCAGCACCAAACTCATCAAAAGGTAACTTCCGAACTCTGTGAATTGTCATGTAAGGATTTCTGTCTTGCTGTGAAGAAAGACAAAGTGTTACAGTCAGTCAGAAGCAACCAGAAGTATATCCATGGAAAAGGTAGATTTGGTGAGTTGAACTTTTTCAGGATTTTCTCATGCAGTTATATCTAACTACATTATCAAGATGTAAACCATTGTTTGTAAAAGAATGCATTCAGCCTAGATGGGACGCACTGTGACTGACTGTGTTCTCTCACATTGTGTGCTTTCTTTATAAATTCTACACACATTCCTGATACCTGTTCTTTATTTTAAATAGGTATTGGCCCCGCTTAAATTATAGATTGGCTTCTATAGTAAAAAGAAAGAACTGGGTGGAGAAGCCCAAAATATTATAGCAAGTAAATACATTCATAATTCCCTCATTAATGAATGTTATATGTAAGGTCTTCTTATGTCTTGTTGTAGAATGCAGAGAATGCTAGCAAACTGAGTCACTTCTGTGTTATATGTACAATAATTTGTGATTTTTTTGCTAAGACTGCATATCTGAAAGTCTGACCTGTATGTTTGGGCTAATATAAATGTCAGCAGGAGGAATAAAACTCGGGGACCGCTCGTAATGTAAAACAACACTACTCTACACTCACCTAAAGGATTATTAGGAACACCTGTTCAATTTCTCATTAATGCAATTATCTAATCAACCAATC
>JAAGVU020000391.1:0-13098 GCA_011763525.2 Mormyrus iriodes | reverse complement strand
TCTATACTTTTACAACATAAGCAATTAAGAAATAACATGTATTGTCCAGGAACAAAATTTGTGTTATATAGTGTAATAAATGACTGTTTCTTGTCAGACCTCAGCAGCACACAGTTCTTCGTGACATTCTAGATAAAGCGATTCTCATTTGTTGTTTGTGACAGCTATACTTATTCAAGGGGCCCTGTTATGCTTTTACAGTTTTCTCCTTTCTTTTAGTGTGTTATATAGCCTTATGTGCATGTAAATGGTCATCAAAATCTTAAGGCCCAAAGGGCACTCCAAAGGGGGTAGTTCTCACCACAGAAACCATTCATCTCTAATATATCTGAAACACCTTGTTGGAATTCCAGGCCTTTCTTCCATGGCGTGGTGAGGTTGCCTTGTAACACAATCCTTAATGGCCACCTACCTGCCTGCAGACTTCAAGATACGGGCAAGCTGACCAATCAGAGCACACTGGGCTCATTGGAGGTGGGTCTTAAAAATATATCAGAGAATTTCAGACAGTTATAGACAGAGTAAATAGATATGTATGCAGAGAAGAATGAAAGAAAGGCCCCAAATTCAGGTATACAAAGCTTGTCACATCATACCCAATAGGATTTAAGGCTGTAATTGCTGCAAAAAGTGCTTAACGAAGTACTGAGTAAATGGTGTGAATGTGATATTTTAGTTATTATTTTTAATAAATTTGCAAAATTCTTAAATCCTATTTTTGCTTTGTCATTATGGAGTATTGAGCGTAGCACAAGGCAACATAAATTTTGAAAAAAAAGTGAAAGGCCGAAATACTTTCTAAATGCACTGTCCAACACTGGTGAGCATTAAACTTTTCCCAGCGCACATAAGCCAAAAATTTTTTAGCAGAACATTTCAATTATGTTTATGACTCTTATACCACTTGGATTCTCAAGAGGAATGGATATAAGAAGGGTGTGGTGGGTGTGTTACAGTCTTGGCAGGCAAAGTCAAGAGACGAGAGTTGGCAGTGTTTATAAATTCCACCTGTTCCCTGCTGTAAATGGATTTGTTCACTGGCATGTTCTTTTTTAACATCGCCCGGTAACCCCAGAGAAGCCATGACCCAGACAGCACTGTAAGCAGAGGCTTTCTTCTGCACTGTGGTTTGGTATTATTTTCAGTACCTGCATATTGTACACTGCTTCTCCTCTTACCCAATCTGATATTTACCCCCTGTTTCTCTTGAAAAAGACACAGTCTTTCAGAATGAACATCCTGAGAGGGGAGACGCATGGGAAAGGAGGACACTTGCGAGGATTTAGGTTTGGTGGGCAGGTTTTATTCAGGGATAATCCAAATTCGTGGACTACAGTCCAAGTTCAAGGCAGAAAAACCCAAAACAGGATCTGAATCATAAACTAAGCCATACTCGAGGGATGAGCGAAGGTCAGGGCATGAGCGTCGGTTGGCAGGAGGAGAAGACAGAATCAGTGGTTGGTAAGCAGGTATAAGTCAGGCAATGTTCATAGTCAGGTAAGAAGGACTGGACGGGTCTCGTGGTCTGAAGGCAAAAAACTGAGTCAGGCAGAACAGAGAAACAGGAAGCTCTCAAGCCCAGATAAACCTGGAAGATCTCATGTCTGGCCGGTGTATCAGATGGGCAGAAATAGTTAAGATAATCGGTGAAGCTAAATTTCAGCTGGCAGGAGGCGTAGCCCTTAAACAAGAAACACCAGCAAGGGAAACCGCAGACAGGACAGGTCTCCGTAATCAGATGGCTAGACAGACTGGGATTCCCTAGGAGGCATGGGCATTGTGATGGGGATTCCCTTTGATGTCACATGGGGATCCCCAGGACTGATCCCTTACAGGGAGAACGATTGGTCTGGATGCAGATGTATCTGCCATTTAAATCCCCCTGGACTAAAGGGATGTAATCCATAATTTGTAATATCTACAGCACATCCCATCTACAACAGCTGATTTCTCTGAAATATGTACATGGACCACAGAACATCATCACACATTTATAAATTAATCTGAACTCTGAACTGAAAAAAATGGTAAAAACAAAGCAGTGTTTGTTGACTGTGAAATGTTTTCTAAAGGTAGGCACTGTGGATTGCCATATGGTTTGTCACGACACGACCTGTGAGAGCCGGCTGCAGAGACGAAGGAATGAAGCAGAGGACTAAGCAGAGGTTTTTCATCCTGATTGAACTGAGCTACACTTAAGACGTGTATAAAATTCAGCAGCAAAACGGTCGCCCCCGATCTTCTCCACAGGCAAATGTTCTCATACCATCTGCCTCATCTGTCCAAAGGACAGTAGCGATGCGTCCTTCTGTTATGGAAATTTTGGAGGGAGGCTACTGAAACAGCAACAGCACATAGCATAGGGGCTGGTTTATAAGGACAAAGAAATATGATGCACCTTCCTATGGGAGACACAGCAGAACTGATGGTTGGAACTGCGTAATAATTGCAAATCTGAAGATCAGGTGTGTCGCATAGAATTTTCTAGAAGCATTACATTCCTCTTCATATCTGTACTAACGTAATGCTATCTATAAGTTTGGTCAGCGCTGATATCAATTTGAAGCCAAATATAATAATGAACATGCCCACAGCAAATATGAATCAGAGGTTATGAAGAGTAAATCGTTAATAGTGTAATGAAAGTGGGAAATATATGAAGACAATAAATCCTGTGACTGCGTAAGAGACTATGTGACTAAGGGAGGGGGCAGGGAGCTGTGGTAGAGGAAAGGGAACAAAATAATTTGGAAGGATTATACCGTGCACAAGACTATACTTCATTTTTATAGCTTAATTTGGAATATATTTTTTTATATTGAAAGATTTTGTTCTACCTTTATAAAGGGTTTATGAATGGTTTATAATCAGGTTCTTAATTAGGTCGTATTACTTTGTAAATCATTAATAGACAGCTATAAACAAGCTACAAAAGTTTTTTTTTTAAATAATGAGTTAGTACCATTTCTAAGTGACAAAGGGGAGTCTCTTTGTAAAGTGACAGAACACTGTTATGGTATGTTGCTGATCTGTGCTTCTCACTGTGTGAATATCAGTAGTGGATGTAAGGGATTTCTGCACACAGATTATAGTGGAGCACATCAATAATGGTGTGAACAACACTGCCCTTTTGATTAGAGTGTTTCAGTAGCAATAAGACATCACCTGCTCTATCATTAGGTTAACTGCAGTGGACAGTTTAAGCTGAGTTTAAACCAGTAGTAGTCATATGGGGTCGTATACTGGACTCCTGTTTTCTATTCAGAAAATGCCACTAGAGGTCACTCACTGGTTTATCAGAAACCTGCCCTGTGCATGATTTAGCTGCATCTTAAGGAGCGATAGTCCCCAAATCACATATTATTAATAACCTATTTAATACTTTGAATGGCTATTATATGATGTAGGCACGTCAGATGAAACCTTAAAGACGTGTTACATCAGCTAGCCGTCAGAAGGCTGCTTAGGCTTATCATCTTATGGTACATAGTGAACCCTGCATTCCCCCCTGCATTCCCCCCTGCATTCCCCCCTGCATTCCTGCCCCCTTGTTTTTCTTGTGCTCCTGCATCATCAACATCATCATCGTTGTCGTCGTCGTCTCCTCCCATGTTTGACCCCTTGTGGTCTTTTTGTTTTGCCCCGTCCATGTTATAGTTTCCTTTAATAAAGTCCCTTTGATTTGCCCCCAATGCCTGCCTTCGCCTCTGTTCTTGCCCTTGATGTGACAGAATTACTGGTCTCTACAAGCTGCCCAACAGCCTGATGCTGGAAGACAGCCCAGTGCCCTGAACTCTTTGGCTTGCTCACTCTCCCTGGTTGCCTGCCTCCAGCCCCCAACCCATCCTCTGGTGGTCACCCCCAGGTGCTTTGTGGATAACCCCCTCATGGACCCCATTTGTGACGGTGACTTGGAAACACCTGAGGCGGAGAATCCCAGGGAGACTGTCGCCCCGTGGGTAGCCCCCTCCCCCAGAGTGAATGCCTTACTGGTCCCCCTACACTGGCAAATAGGACCTGTCCATGCCACTTCCCTCAAACCCCTGGGGCTCTGAGAGGGGTGAGCAAGCCATACCCCACTGCAAGAAGCAGAGCCCTAAAGGAGGGGTGGAACTGGCACCTGAGCCCGTCCCCATAGCTGTGCTCCACCTCCCATCCAGGACAGTGCCTCCAATAGTACTTCAAGTGAGGTCCCCCACTCCTACCTATTTTCTCTCTGGGGCAGGTGTCAGGACCTACACCAAAACCTGAGAAGCAGGAGTGATCCAGAGCTGGGGAAGGGCCTCGAGTAGCTGGAGGACGGGCTACGGGAGCTAGTCTATGGAGCAGAGGCATAGGAGATTGAGCAGGTGGGGAGCTACCTGCTCGATGGATAGAAGCCATGCTCCTCATCACTGATGCACCTACAGAGCACTCCAAGGTGCTCTGTGAGCTCCCACTGGTGAAAGTGGAGGTTGAAAAAGCAGACTGTTTCAGCACCCATCCTGGACGAGCCGCCCTGGCACTAACCCTAACCAGGAGGAGATTGCCCAGTCATGCGTACTTGACTCAGGTGAGGACTCCTCCGCCCCACTTTCTGAAGTGCCTGAGTTCTGAGGGGTTTGAGCCCCACTCGACTCCAGGGGTGTCCGTGCTCCACCTGTCCCCCAAGGTTTCCTGCCTGTGTTCAGAGGTGTCTGAGCTCCACCCGTCCCCAGAGGTGCCCGGCAAGCCTTGCCAGTCCCCCAAGGTATCTGAGCTCCACCCAGCTCCTAAGGTGCTATGTCCACCTATTGAGGCCCCTGCCACGCCCTGTTCACCGACAAAAGCCCCTGCAGCCGCCTTGCCGGCTCCAGCCTGCTTGCCTGAGGCCCTGGCCCAGCCTTGCTCGCTGTCAGGTGCCCTGGCCCCTGCTCCACAGTTTTTGGCTCCTGCCTGCAGCCGTCACCCAGTCAGCTACCGCCTGCAGTCACTCCCGAGGTGGCTCACGGGGGGGTCCAAGAGGGACTGGCTGGGTCCCTGTCTCCTAGAGAGGGAGATGGGGACACGCCATCCATGGCTGCCGTGCCAGACCCTTGGGGCCCTCCAGCCCAGCAGGCCCCTTGAGCCCCTCCTGTTCCTGTCCTTGCTCCCTTCGCAGTTCTCGTCCTTCACGTTCCCCTTCATCCTCATGTCCTTGCTCTGCGATCCCAGCAGTGCCCTCTCGTCCTGCAGTTCCTGCAGTGCCCACCTGTTCCTGCCCTGGTTTTAGCCCATACTCTTGCCATGACTGTGGTCCTCAGTGCCCTTTACTCCTGGTCCCAGCCTGGCTGTCCCCTTGGCTCCATTTGGCCCTGCTGGCCCACCAAGACCTAGTGGGGCTTTTGTCCCAGGGTCAACTCCCGCTTCCTGGGGTCCAGAGGGCCCCGTAGTTCAGCTGTGTTCCCTCCTGCCCCATTTTAATTCTTGCCCCAATGCCCTGTCCCACCTTTCCCTCTCCTTGGTTTGTGGTTCCCTCCCAGTTGTTCCTGACCCTGGTGACCCTTCATTTGTCCTCCCTGTCTTGGTCCATGTTGTGTTCCGTGGTTTCAGTGTTGGCCTTGGTCCCCTCTTTTGTCTCGTATCTTTCCCTTTTAGTTCCTGCTTGTATGCTGCTTCGTCCTATCTTGTCTAGTTTCATCTAGTGCCTCGTCATCCTGTGTCCTGTTCAGTGTCCCTTTGGTCCCCTCCCTGGTCTGTCTCATGTGCCCGGAGTGCACACGTTGGGGGGTGGTGGTGGTACTGTCACGCCCTGCATTTCTACCCCCATGTTTTCTTCCCAATGTGGCTCTAATGAGCCACACCTGTTACTAATTTGGCTTACCTCTTGCTTCAGCCCTCATGTGACTCACTTCAGCTGCCCCTCGTCTGCTTTCTCATTAGCGGTGCATAAAGTGCCTGTCTTGAGCTCCCATGTCCAGAAATTGATGTTGGTACCAGCTTGTGCCCTCTGTCTTGTGGTCCTGCCGGATCCTCATCTCCCTGTTTTGACCCCTCGTGGTCTGTCTGGTTTGCCCCTTCTGTGTTGTAGTTTCCTTTAGTAAAGCCCCTTTGATTTGCCCCCAACACCTGCCTTCGCTTCTGTCCTTGCCCTCATTGTGATACTTGGCTTAAATTTTAAAGCTAGTGAGGGTAATTTGTATTTATTTGTCCTATATTTTCAATCTCTATAGGAAAAATGTTGACGCTCATGAACTTTGGGTCCTTGTTCAGCTACAGACCTCTGACAATATTCAGGCCCGTTCTAGCCTGTTTGCATGACTCTGTTCATCTCTAGACTTTCACAGCTTAGAGTGCAGGAAATGATGTCGGCTAAATACAGGGTTGCCAACTCTCATGTATCTGGTGTGAAACTCACACTTTCAGACTCATGCTCACACAGATGCATCTGACCGTAAACCACATTACCCACCCACACTCAAAACTGAGGCAGACATTTCTCCTGCTTTTGATTCTCTCCTTAAGCAGGAAATCACTGTACCAGTGGGGGATGCTTATCTTTATTTATTTATTGTCAAAATGGGGGAAGCACAATATTGGACAGTTGATAGTATGACTTTTTCTTATTTCAGTCCGTCTGCTACCAATTCTGCTTTCCTTCATGAAAGGACTTCTTTCGAATGAAGTTAGTACAGTAGTGCAGTGTGTGCCATGCTTCAAAGCCTCTAGGTCACCTTGAACACACACACAGCTTAGTTATCAAGCTAACTACCAAACTAGCTAACTAAAATTCACTGAACTTGAAAAACAAACGCTGAAACTCAAAACTCACGTAATGACTTTATATTATTTACAAATGCCAATGGCAGAACATGATGTAAAAATGATATACAGTCATGCTGGGCGACTGAATGAATGAATACTGTGAGCTAACATCGACAACACTGTGTGAAATTTGTCAGTCGTTAGCAATAATGTTAATGGTAGTGTTTGCTGTTTTGTTGTGATGTCTCCCAATCACTATGCAGAGAAGCCTGGCTTCCAGGAGGGGCTAAAATATCTGACTGTGTCTCTGTTTGTTCAATCAATGTCTCATAGACTGCCAGGGAAGCACAGCATTCAGGTGGGTTCCGAAAAGACGTAATTGGAGCATATTCACCAATGTATTCTCCATTTAGACAAAGCATACAAGAGCTTTCCATAGACTTATATTGAAGTACAGCTATGGGCTGAATTTATCCTGGTTTCAAAGGGAAAATTAATGTATATGCTGTCGAAAGCAACTCCCATGTAACAATCAGTGCCCGTGGTTCAATTAGTAAGATAAAATAGATACTTTTAATCACAAACAAAAATTTATATTGATATATTGACTAATTCAATTCATTCATTCATCCTTTGCATTGCAAGAGAAGTTGTGCGAGGAAATGCAAGTTGAAGATCTCCCAGACAGAGGTCTCTAACAGATGCTCCCAGCATACCCTCATTATGGATTTGGGTCTACCAGGTCTATCTGGCATTTTCCTCCACCATCTGATCCAACTCACCACCTGATGGTGATTAGTTTACAACTCAACTTCTGTCTTTACCAAATATCCAAGTATCCAAATCATGCAGGCGCAGATCCGACGACACAATAACAAAATTGATCATTGAACTGCGACCCACTTATGAACACCCTTACAGGGGTTGGACGATGAAGCTGAAACACTGGCCAGAATAGTGTTTGAGGTTTCTCGCCTATACAGTGCATCCGGAAAGTATTCACAGCGCATCACTTTTTCCACATTTGGTTATGTTACAGCCTTATTCGAAAATAGATTAAATTCATTTTTAATCTCAAAATTCTACACACAACACCCCATAAGACAGAGAGATCTCTGTCTTCTGGATTAAGAACAGCGAAAATGCAATCAGAAACGGAGCTGATGACATGAAATGTACAAGAGAGCTTTTATGTAGCAATAATAAAGAGGAAATATATTTTCTTAATTTCTTTAGTACCAGAAACATAACCAATAACGTCGGAGCTTACATCTCTGAGTCTGTGTGTCAGGGGTGGGGCACGGAGCAGCTCACTCACTTTTGCTCCCTTGCTCTCTTTCTCGCTCTCTCTCTCACACACAGCACACACACACAGACCCTGCTTTTAGTGACGATGGCAGAGAGAGCTAAATATTCAAAAGTGTGGTGACATTTCACTAGAGTCAATGCTGACAATGTTTATTGCTACAAGTGCAACACTTTTGCATGTAAGGGCAGAAACACACGCAATCTGCTGAAACATCTAGCCAAAGTCCATCACATGCATACAGATAAACGCACAGTTTTCGACTGCCTGGCTCGTAGTTTATCTCTCATTGCCCCGGGTGTGTTATGTATGCTTGCGGCCTGGAGCCCACCAACGGAGTTAACTAAACTATACGAATATGGATTAATGATTAAAAGTAACCAATAGCCAGCTGACTATTATGGGTGCATTAATAAATTCGATCTGAAATGGTGAGAGCATCATATATTGTTCTGAAATTCACAGTTTCAGTTTCAGATCACAGATTCAGTGATTTGGACAAACTAAGGTTAACATAGAAAAAACATTTTTCCAGTATCATTGTATGGTTTTCTCTAGGTCCTGTGCCACAGTCCAAAAACATGCTAAAGTTAATTGGAGTTGCCAAGTTCCCTGTCTGTGTGAAGAGTATCTGCCCTGTGATGGGTTAGCACCCCGTCCTGAGTTATTCTCTGCATTGTGTCCTAGGCTTCTCTGCATCCCTACATAGAATAAGTGGGTTTAGAAGATGGATGGATAAATTGTGTATTGTAATGACAATAAAACTGAACTGAAAAAGACTACCTGAGATCATTTACTGGTCATTGTATCATTTTGCAGAGTGGAGTTTTGGACATTTTGCATAAGAGCCAAAAATCATTACTTGCAATTTCATTATGCAAACATGCTACTGGAAGCTCTGCATTCACAGGCAGCTTAGCTTGTAAGCCAAGGAAACAAAGGGGAAGTTCTAGACCTTTTGTTTTTTTAAACGTCCGCCATTTCGCAGAACTTCAGTAAGTTAGTCAGAAGAGGTGTTAAACCACCATAGTGTCTTTTAGAGTGATATATGTATCAAATAATGATGTTCTGTTTTGTGCGTATCTACACAACCGTCCTAGTTGTGTATGTAAGCCACTGAACAATGTTAGCATATGTGACCTTTGACCCCAACTGAGCTAAATGAGTAGTGATGCTGGGTGGAGTGCTAGCAGGTGGCCACTACCGGAAAGTAGAAAGTACAGTAGATGCTTTGGAGAAACTAGGTTCTTCTATACCAGGAGTCCCCAACAATTTTTTTTTTTTTTTTTGTGGGGGCTAAACATGATCTGAATTCAATTAAACAACATTTGGTCTGGCAGTTGGTGACCACTGCTTTATACTTTACTGCCATGACTAACTACTGTACACCCAGTGTCCACTTACATTACATACAGCTAGATAATACCGGATAGGACTCACTCATGTCCACAAAGCTGCTGCTAGAGCAGATGAATTCAGAGAAGATATTTTGCACACTGTGCACTGTGTGTGTGCTATATATAATTGCATCAATACGATTAGCTGTTTACTTTAGCAGGTAGCACCCAATAAACTGTCCACCATGTATGTCTTACAGTCCAGTTTAGTAGTCTGGAAACTTTGAAACTGACACCGACTTTGATTACTGGTTTTTAAATGAATATCAAAATGTTTTGTAGGCTATAGATTCAATAAAAGATTTTTTTCAGAAGCCATGTGCTGTTTATTTGCAGTTGAACAGTGTTTTTTATCAGCAAAAAGTGTTGTTTAACCATGTAAAACCTGGAACATGCCAAGCCTATTTTCAGCTTTTGAATATTATGGGGATATTGATAAGATTTGGAGACTGCACGTTATCCTGCCCGGATTGGGGAAACCTGGGCCTTGCGCTGAAGCCAGGCCTGGGGCAGGAGCTCAAGGGTGAGCACCTGGTGGCCGGGCTTCCACCCATGGGGTAAAATAACATGGGTTCGCCCTCCCGTGGGCCCACCCCATGCAGGGTGAGTCGTGGGGGTCGAGTGCAATGTAGATCGGGTGGAAGTCGAAGGCAGGGGCCTTGATGGACCGATCGCTAGCTACCGAAACTGGCTCTTGGTACATGGAATGTAACCCCTTTGGTGGGGAAGGAGCCTGAGCTGGTGTGGGTGATTGTCACGTTCGCGGGTTCGGTGGTGAGGCATGATGCAGGCACGGAAGCAATGCTCTGGTGCAGAGGCTTAATTAGGTGCAGGCAACTACAGGGCATAACATTAATGACCCGACACTGAAGCACAGGACTGGGGAACTCTTATACAGAGGCACATAAGGGAAGGAACGAGGGGCATCTGTGACTGATTAACACCAGGGCAGGAACAGAAGGCAAAGACAACGAACTACAGGCTTGGCTGATTAAGCCCCGCCTGTGGGAAACACACGGAACACACTGGTAGGGCGGGGCTGGATGTGACAGTGATAGAGAGATACCAACTAGATATAGTCGGGCTCACCTCGACGCATGGCTCGGACTCTTGAACCAAACTCTTGGATGGGGGCTGGACTCTATTCCACTCTGGAGTTGCCCATAGGGAGAGGTGCCGGGCAGGGGTGGGGCTACTAATAGCCCCCTGGTTCGGTGCCAGTGTGTTGGAGTTTACCCTGGTGGATGAGAGGGTCGCCTCCCTTCAACTTTGTGTTGTAGGATGGACTCTGACGGTTGTTTGTGTGCATGTGCTAAACACCAGTTCAGAGTATCTGGCCTTCTTAGAGACCTTGGAGGGGGTGCTGGAAGGTCCCCTGTCAGGGGACTTCACTGTTCTACTGGGGGATTTTAATGCTCACGCTGGTAATGATAGTGTACCTTGGAAGGGTGTGCTTGGGAGGAATGGCACGCCTGATCGTAATCCTAGCAGTGATCTGTTATTGGACTTCTGTGCTAACCACAGGGGTACATCAATGCTATTTATATAGGGATGGAGAACTGTTGACCTCAACTGGGGATATAGTTGGGCGGTGGAAGGAATATTCCGAGGATCTTCTAAATCCCACTGATACCCCTTCCTCGGAGGAAGTAGAGCTGGAAGACTCAGAAGAGGACTTGCCCATCTCTGGGGCTGAGGTCACTGAAGTAGTCAAACAACTACTCAGTGGTAGGGCTCTGGGGGTGGATGAATTTTGCCCTGAGTTCTTGAAAGCTCTTGATGTTCTTGGGCTGTCCTGACTGACACGCCTCTTCAACATTGCTTGGATGTTGGGGACAGTGCCTTTATGTTGGCAGACTAGGGTGGTGGTGCTAATCTTTAAGAAAGGGGACTGGAGGATGTGTTTCAACTTTAGGGGGTTAACATTCCCCAGCCTCCCTGATAAGGTCTATGCCGTGGTACTGGAGATGAGGGTCTGTCTGTTAGTCAAAACTCAGATCCAGGAGGGACAATGCGGATTCCGTCCTGGTTGCGGATCACTGGACCATCTCGTCATCTTCACAAGGATACTGGAGGGTTCATGGGAGTCTGCCCAACCAGTCTACATGTGTTTTGTGCACTTAGCATATGACCGTGCCCCTCTGAGGGTCCTGTGGGGGTGGTGTAAGAGTATGGAATACGGGGTCCGTTATTGCGGACCATAAGATCCCTGTACAAATGGAATGAGAGCTTGGTTTGCATTGTCAGCAGTAAGTCAGACTCATTCCCAATTGTTGTTGGACTCTGCCAGGGCTGCCCTTTGTCACTAATTCTGTTCACAACTTTTATAGACAGAATTTATAGGTGTAGCCAAAGGGCGGAGGGGGTCCGGATCAAGGGCCTCAGGATTGCGTCTTTGCTTTTTGCAGATGATGTGGTCCCGTTGGCATCATCGGGTTGTGACCTGCAGCAGGCACTGGGGCGGTTTGCAGCTGACTGTGAGGGGGCCGAGATGAGGATTAGCACCGCCAAATCTGAGGCTATGGTTCTCAACTGGAAAAGGATGGATTGCCTTCTACTGGTGGGGGACAAGTTACTGCCTCAGGCAAAGGAGTTCAAGTATCTCGGGGTCTTGTTCACGAGTGAGGGAAAAAGTGTGCGGGAGATCAACTGGAGAACTGGAGATTGGTACCGTTCTATTTTGGTGAAGAGAGAACTGAGCCAGAAGGCAAACCTATCAAATTTACCAGTCGATCTACGTTCCTACAATCACCTATGATCATGGGCTCTGGATAATGACTAATTGAATGAGATTGCAGATACAAGCAGCCAAAATGAGTTTCCTCCGCAGGGTGGCTGGGCTCAGCCTTAGAGATATGGTAAGGAGCTCAGACATTCGGGAGCGGCTCAAAGTTGAGTGGCTGCTCCTCTGCATCGAAAGGAGCCAGTTGAGATAGCTCGGGCATCTATCTAGGATGTCTCCTGGATGACTCCCTGGGGAGGTGTTTTGGGCATGTCCAACTGGGAGGAGGCCCTGGGGCAGGCCCAGGACATGCTGGGCAGATTATGTCTCTCGGCTGGCCTGAGAACGCCTTGGTATTCTTACTTGCCTACTTTCATAAGTGTTATTTTTCAGTACAGTTTCGGTATCTATATATCTTTGCTGTGTGGTTTACATTTCGTTAGAACATTGATATTGCTATAGCAAACAAAACTTAGCAAGCTGTGCAATTATATTGACTGTTCCTTTTCAGGATTATCTGGTATATGTTTAACATTTAACTTTAAAGTTCACTGTCGCTTCTGTTGAAACAGCTCTGCAAGTGCTCTTCGAGCCGGTCCTGATTATTTCATCCTTGCCATTTAAATCACTCATAAATAGACGTGTTTGTGAGAAATTGATTTATTTTGAACAATTTTTTCTTTATAAATACTGCAATAAATATTGCAGAAATCCATTTTTTCAATATTCTGCAGCCTAATTACGAAATACTAACTTCTACGAGTTAACTATAACTTACAATGCAACATTCAATATGGGGTAGTAAAGTGATATGTGGGGCAGCGCGGTGGTGTAGTGGTTAGCGCTGTTGCCTCACACCTCTGGGATCGGGGTTCACGTCTGCGCCCGGGTTCTGTGTGTGTGGAGTTTGCATGTTCTCCCCGTGTCGTCGTGGGGTTTCCTCCGGGTACTCCGGTTTCCCCCCACAGTCC
>JAAGVU020000390.1:0-13104 GCA_011763525.2 Mormyrus iriodes | reverse complement strand
TGAAGACGTGAGTTCCCGATCGCATTTGTAAAACAAAAGGTGTTAATTGGCGCTGGCGAGGGGGCGGGCAGATTGTGTGGGGAGTAAGGGGGGGGCTCCTTCAGAGGAGCTTCCGAAAAATTTCGGAGGCTTTAGGGATTTTTGCATAATCCAATCTGATTTTGAAGCCTGAAGTCTATTTTAAATGAAATTTAAATACAGTAATCGTCTGGAATTTGATGGTGTTTCCTCTGATTATTTTTGCATTTCCAAAAGAGTAACTTATAGTGCTGTGTGATACTAAAGAACAAAATTTTGCATGTTACACGTTTATAGCATTGAGTAAAATAAGCCAAAAGAGATAGCAGACGTTAAATTAACATTTTTGAAAACATATAAAGGCACAAATAAGAAATATTAATAATACATACTTTCACCCAGCAGGCTAATTTCACCCACTCCTTTCAACCAGTTTAAATCACTGCATTCATTACACATCCAGTATGAAAAGATTTAGACCCACAGTAATAAGAATTATTCACATGAAATATTAATGAATAAATGGCTATTTTTCTCTCTGTCCTCTTTTGATGCATGACCTCCATCCACTGCTCACGTGTCATACCAGCAGTTTGAGGGCAGTACATGTGTCCGTAACACTGGTTATGGCCACTGTCTTTGTGCCGAGGTTCATTACATTCGCTACACCTATTGCTCCCAGCTATTTGTAGGCCCTCTTGGCAGGTGCAGTAGGGATAGGAGGGCCTGCAGGAGAAACCGGGATAGCAGCAGGGATTTGAGGTGTTCCCCCCATGAAGACGGAGCCTTGGACAGGGTTGGCAGGTGTGAGAGAAACTGGATGAGGGGCAGAACCTCCAGGCTGATGTATAATTTGCTGTGGTACTGATAACCTAATGCTACATGTGGAGTGTCTGTGCATGGAGCTACAGACTTCCTTTCATCCACCGCCGGTTCTGCGGTGTTTGCAGGCAAGTGGTACTGATGCTGGGGCCAGAATATGGACAGGGGACAGTGCTATGTAACTGGCCAGTCGGCAGGGGGACAGCAGCAAAAGGAAGAGCAGCAGGCAGGTCTACACCATGCAGCAGCAGAGTACAGACTTGCCTTTTCACCTGCTTATGGTGCCACTGGATGAGTGCTGTCTGATTTACCTCATAGAAGTGGTGTTCAGCATCACAGTGCCATTACCCAGTATAAACTGTATGATTTTACTGTAGTCTCTGAGAATTAAAGTTTCTTTGCATTGGCAGGGACAGGTGCTGATGAACACACAGACTCACGTCCCATACCATCACTCCGGGTCTCAGGTGCCTTGCCAGCATCCTCATATATCAACTACAGACAAAATCAAAGAAACAAAGAGTAAAAAGTCACAATGGCCCACTGATGATTTAGAAACAGAACAGTCCTACAGAAATAAAAGCAAGGGAGAGACACTTTAACTGCATTCTAGTAAAAAAATAAATCTTTAAAATGTAGAATATGAACACTATTTCATTCGAATGATCTTTTTTCTCTGATAGACTCAAAAACTGTGGCCCTCACACTGTACACAGCCTTCTGCACCTAGGAAAGTTACACTCCACTACAGTCAGAATGGAAACTGTACACTACACAATTCCAAATGGAGACTTGTCTAAAGCATTCAGGTCAGGAAGTAAACATTCACACATAAAGAGCAAAAAGCAAAGCATTCAGTTATCAACTCCTTAGGAATCTGATGGAGGGGAATGGCGGGAAATCATCTCACACGTGGTTTAGATTTAAAACTTTAAGCACACGTAACAGAAAATTTCATGTATGGATAATCTGCTTAAAAATACCCAGATATTGTTTTTGGTCTGAGTATCAAGATATTTTCTGTCATACCATATCAAATCTCAAAAACATTGTATTGCTTTTTAATTAGTAGTTTACAGGCGAATATTCGTGGCAGACTGTTGTTCATTTTGTGTTTCGTTAAATGGCAGTGTTGTAATCTATCTTCAGCTATGTGACTCACCCGCTCCAATGTAAACAGAACCATAACCCAAGTTGCCGGCGCGCAGCCGCAGTGGCCCGGAGCTCTTCGATTCTTGTCTTTTGTTCTGTACAGTGATCCGTCCTCGATTGCGGGGGTTGTGTTCCGGAACTCCCAGTGAAAAATTAAAAGCCGCGAAGTAAAAACCACGTTTATATGTTTATTTTTGGATATTTTAAGCCCTTATTAACCCAGTTCAGTCAGGCAAGATTCATTGAAATTATGTATGTAAACACAGTGTTTATATACTACACACAAATATACGTATCGTATATCACTGTTACAACCCCAACTCAAAGGCCGAACATAACCGACAGAAGACACCTATCCAACCTGGCCCAGCCCAAGAACCACACACCCAGCAAGTAAATTTACTCTTTTAATTTGAGTTTACTGCCAGATTTCTTACAGCCATTTTCTTCAGAAAAGGGGTTCAGGCCTAAAACAACAAACAAAACCCCCACTATTTTTCAAAACAAACAACCAAACTAAATCTAATCCTCAACAGCAGAAAAAGAAAACCAATCCTACCTCCTACCTCCCTAACTAACCAAAAACAAAGACAAAATTCCACCCCCTTCAAACAAACAAAAATGCCCCCTTTTCCTACCGGCTTGGCATAGAGTTCCACAAAACTTTACACCTAACCAACAAATCAACCATGGACTCACTAGCCCACAACAGGAACAGGCTGGGTAACAGGAAGGATGAGCTGTCCTCTCTCTTCCCTCTCTCTTCACTTCCTCTGTTTAAATAGCTGCCCATGCCCCCTGCTGGTCGGAGTAAGAACTGCCACAGGTCCTGGAAGGGAGAAAAAAGGCGACAACACAGCACACCCTACAGGCGAAGGCCGTAACAGTCACTCAGGAGTTTTATTTAATACGTAATACAGTTGTAACCACATTGTAATAATACATATTTTAACAAAAATAATTTTAAATTTATACAAAGATAGCACGAAGTACAAAGATAAGCACAAAAGTTAACTCTATACACAGCGAAACACGTTGCTGCTGACTGAGTGAGACGAGATGCTGGCTAATGCAAAGCAGTATCTAATGCTGCTCTCCTTTGTTGAGCCAATCAGCACCCAGGATTCTTAACCGTGTGCTCTGATTGGGTACCTTCTCAGCCATCCGCCAAGTGCGTCCCATGCATGAAATCAACAGGGCAAACAGACTGAGGAAGCATGTACCAGAAATAAAAAGACCCATTGTCTGCAGAAATCCACGATATATATTTAGATATGCTTGCATATAAAATCCACGATAGAGTGAAGCCGCGAAAGTCTAAGCACGATATAGCGAGGGATAACTGTAATATCCCTCTAACTACGAGGTGCTACTGGTTTGGCCTTCTGTTCTTAATGGATGATTGTCTCAACCAGTCAACCAGTGCGAAATGTATCTAGATCATCCTACAGGCGTGGCAGGAATACAAAGTGACAACAGAAGACACTGGCGATGCTGAGGAATCCTTCTTCTTCAATCCTTCTTCTTCGTCATGGTAGGTGTTTGGCACAGCCACCCACAGGTCTTGCTACAGCCTTTTGATCCTGGAAAATTACAAAATTACAGCTATCAAGTTACTAGCCTGGAAAATGCAGTAGCTAAAACATGAAATGCACAATTATACAAAAAGTTTAAATCAGACCAAATTAGCAGTGGTAGCCTAATTGTAAGAGAAGCAGGCTAGTGATTGGAGGGCCCATGGTTTGATCCTCAAACTGGCAGCATAATGTTGGACTTGGGAGGTGAAAATCCAACACTTGACACTGCCGCATTGCTACCACTTAGGTGCCCTTGAGCAAGACACTGTTCATTTGTGTGCTTGTGATTGTGAATTTAGGCATTATGCCTGCATTCACACTTTCAAGTGCAGGTGTATTGATGATCTCTGACTTCATCATCTGTCTGTACTGTAGAGAGCTTTGAGCATCTTAAATACAATTTAAGTGTGCCAAATAAGGTGATTTAAAAACATTCCCTTGAATTTCTCCATTCTTTTGATTACACCCAATCTTTAAAATTATATAGTTCTACAAGTACTGTTTGTCATTATACTATAATTTTGTAGCATAATGAAAAATGAATTACTCCAAATGATAGCTATCCTGCTTGCTCTTGGAGGCATAACAGGCTGCCACTACATAGCATCACTGAGGGAACAGCTTTCAGCTTTCAATATGTATTCTCTTGAACAAAGTTTTGGTTGTGAACACTCTTCCCTGATGTAAAGCTGCTCCTTCCAGTGCCACGGACAGTAAACATGAGGCGTGCAATGTCCACATTTTCCAGCCCTTGATCCCCACGCACCTTAAAAAAATATCATCAGCCTTTTATCATTGTGTGAGCACAACAAAATAAGCTGTGACATCCTCAAACATTGAATACATGTATATAACAAATATATACAAACTAGCTATATTAAAACATTACAAAACAATCAATATAAAATATGTAATATATATAATATCAAATCAATAGAAAATGCTACAGTAGTCAGTGAACAGTCTATTGGGTACTATTGTATTGAAAGCTGAATTATAGTCAAGATACAACAGTCTTGTATAGTTTCCCTGTTACTTGTCCACATGGCTGACAATGGTGTGCAGGACGTGGGAGATTGCATCCTGAGCAATTTCTCAAACACCTTCATGACTACAGGTGTAAGTGCCACAGGTCGGTAGTCGATGCCGGTGAAGACTCCCGACAGCTGATCGGCGCAGCAACACAGCAGGTGCCCGGAGATGCCGTCTGGCCCCACCGCTTTCCTGAACTTCACCCGCTTCAGTGTGTACGGTGTGTAACACTGGTGCAAAGTTCTAGCAGCCCTTGATAGACATGACGTGTTGGTAAAAGTTCGGCATCACTTTGTCTGAGGTTTGCTCTATTAAAGTCCCCCACCACAATGAGCGCTGAGTCTGGTGTTTGTTTTGGAGTGCACTCAGCACATCATGGAGCTCAGACAGGGCCATACCTCTGTCCTTCTGCAGTGCGATGTAGACCCCCGTGGCGTGAATAAATCTAAAGGTGTGTAAGGAGTAAGCTCCTTGATCATCCTATTGATCCTGTGAAATAAAATGATGTATTAGTTTACCTTTAACTACTATAAATGTAACAAATAATAATCCATGATAATGAAGTACTTGTGAAGTCAAGGGAAAAAGACTGAAACACATACCTGCTGCTGGGATCTGGGTCCTCCAGGAGTGCACTTAGGAAGTTGTACTCCCAAACCTGTCCATGACGCAGCAACTCCACTGCCTCCATCTTTGCCACTTCCACGACCGTTGCAATCTCCTGCACCGATGCCATCTTCATGCAGGCTCTCCTCAAGTGGACAGGGAGACTGAACTGGGTCCTCTTGCACATAGGGCACAGGAGGAAGTGCCTCTTGCTAGATTGACTATGACAAAGAGAATGAAAGAGTTCTTAAAACACTCATCCAGTATTAGACAGCATCCAACATTACACTAGCATCAAAAATTTAATAATCAGGGGGTTCTGCTAGATTTTCTTAGAGCCTTTCAACTCAGTCACACACACCAGTTTACTGTTTATGGTCAATTACATTATACATACAACACAAAAAAATCTAATTTTGACATTCTAATGCAATTAAATGTTAATGACAAATGTTAAGAATTACACACAAAACCTGAAGCCCTTCAACATTATCAGAGCAAAGCGTACTTACGCAGAAGAAGCCATGTCTCTGGTGTCAAAGTAAAAAGTAATAGAGTAATGGAGTAAAAAGGAATGGAAGGTTGGAGTCACTGGCCTTGTCCAAACAAGATACAGTTGTGAAGTCTGTGTCTTGGAGTAGGCCTATTTAAGCACATATCAACTAGTGACATCAGCAAAACCTGATGGCTCTATTTGCATTTTGAAATCCCCACCTAACCCCGCCCCCAAATGCAGGTGTGAAGTGCAGAAACAAACACACACACACACACACACACACACTTTGCAGATTCATATACTCCCCAAAATTTCCATAATACACAAATTGCATGCATTATGTTTTCAACTGATGCTGTGTTTATAATTTTTGCTTAAAACAGAAACAATCACAAGTTGTTTCTAACGTGAATAAATGTGTCTCTAGCATCACTCAAATAATGGCCTACCCCGCTTCTCAAAAGCAGAATCTCAGCAACCAGCGGGTTGCTACTTCCCAGCCTGTCACCGCAGCTGCTCCCTGTGTTGTCTGTCCCATTTGCACAATAAAATCCCAGGATAAGATTAAAGTTGCAAACTTTTTAAATTACCTTGAACGTGAGCACAGTTATTTACAGATAGAAGCCCAGTTTAAAATGTGAAAAGGGCATTGAAGAAAAGGGCCTGCCTGCCTGTCAGTGTGTACTCCAGAACCTAGTGTATCTGCATATAGTGTATCTGCATCAGGAAAGCCTCCTCTCATCACTCCATGTGCTTGTCCCGTATCAAGTAAAGCTAAAATACCTTCACCCAGCAGCAGTGTTGAAGCAATCTGACAGTCACTTCCTGTCTGCTGTATGACTCACTCATCTGTAGCACACTGCAAGTGCACCAGAACACGAAAAATGTATCATTGTAAAGCACAAATGCTTAGCTTAACACAAGCTGCACTGGATTTTAGCACAAAAATTATATTTAAACAGCTAAAAAGAGTCTGTGCGTTTGATGGCCTCTATACTGAAATTTGTATCAAATATTTAGCCGAGAAATGTATGGCAAATCATAATTAAGCTGAAACACAACAAATAAAAGATTTCTTCCTTCTATGTAGTTTACTGACACCTCTTAACTGTGCCAAAGTCTCATATACTGATCCATTGTAATAGTAAAATAAGAAAGATTCCTTGCTAATTGTTAAAATTTAAGTTGTTTCTGGAAAAACAACATACACTGGAAATAAAACTGGATTCTACACTTATTTCAAAACTCTTTTATTTCGTATAAATGGAAAAAGTCCCATGTAATTTAACTTTGTTTTAAATACAATTTTTATTTGCAGTGTGCGCAAAAGACCATTAAATTGTTTAAACGCCATTGCCAAAAGGTTAATTTTCAGGCATTCCAGGCGCACAGGTGATTTATAAACCAAATAAAAAATAAATTATTTGTGGTCCACAAAGAGCCCAAATACATGTTTATAGGCCCAGTAGTTTTAGAGCAACACATGAAAATATTAGGAGCGCTATAGACTGAGTCTGTCCACCTGCTGCTGCTAGGGCTTTTGTTTCCCTGATGGTTCTTTCACACCTCTCTGTGATGCACACACCGGCTGAGACTAACACTCCAGAACCATGGCTCACCTGCAGGTCACATAAACAAATAGAGTGAGTCAGATTAATGTAATAAAGATGTTTATTGCATTTTTGCTACAAAATGTGCATATACCTTGGAAGTTTTTTTACCAGTAATATTCCTGGCTTTTCAAAGTTAGATTCTTCTAAGCTGTGCTGTTAGATTCATATGTTTCTGTCTGTGTGTGACCATAAACACATGTTGACCACAGTGACCTGCACTCACGTTGCACTTAACGATGCTGGCCGCTAATTATCGTTTTGCAGGGTGGTAGAGGAAGGCTCATTAATATTCATGAGAGAAGCACTCCCTGATTGTCTCCTAAATTCCTCCTAAATTATCTATAGGAAATGTGATGTATGGCATTTAGAAAAATGGATTACATGATTTAGTAATTAATACAATTATCATTCTTGGATTTTTTTCTACATAAGAATAGATTTTTGAAACAACCGAACTTAAACATTTATCATAAGTCGTAATTCTCCATCATTGTCCGGTCAAATCTTCTCTTTCCTTTTGGCGTTCAACAATCAACAGACGATGAAGTGTGACGCACTGCCGTAAAAATAGTGCGCCTCCTCGCCGAAGTCGTAACAAGTAACGTGTTGTACGCAAGCGTGTGCATGAGTAGTAGCAGAAGTTACATTTTCGGTAGGTGTAACATGTTCGGTAGTAACATGGAGTTCATGATTAATGCCTGTATTTTGTGGCTTATTTGGAGTCGTTTTGAACATGGTGACACTCAAAGATTTATCAGGTATACAACTATTTTTATTTATTCATGCTGTACGTATGTAACCCGGTTACTAGAAATTACTATTTTGTCCAATTGTTATTATGTTGAATGTGTTGAATTTATATCTTATTGTGTTTTCTGTTACTGTAAAGGAAAATGTTCTAATTTATGTATCCATTTATGTATTTTGTGGTCCAATCGTCGGGCAGGGCGGGGCCATGAGAAAGGGGAACATGGGAAGAGGGATGCGCTGGAGATCGAGGCGGAAGAAGCAAGAGAGAAGATGGGGGAGAGCAGCAGTCAGTGCCAGTGAGTAATTATCAAAAATACGTAACAGGCGTATTTTATTTTTGCCACTATCACAGTAGTGAGTCGTGAGTCAGATGATGAGCGTAACTGCACGGTGGATAAAGTAATTGCCTAAAGGTTGAACTTCGGCCTGGAGTTCAATAGGCCCCTTAAGTTAAATTGTCTGACAGCTGCTGCGATTGCTGGCTACGGGACCCGGCTAAAAGGTTGCCAGCCCAGCGAACAGTTATTTAGCCTGGTCTATGGAGTCAGAATAGTACCATATGTACTTGTATGTGTACTTTCCAATTTGCACCTGTAAAAAGAAATTTGCTCACACTGAACACAATTTTAATTCGCAAAAAAAACACTTTGCTAATACATTTTTTGTAAATGCCGAACCAAACATCTTCATAAAAATATTTTTTACAAAGATAGAATGGTTTTCAAGTACAAAACCGGTATTGCAAATCTCGAAACTGCGTTCAGGAATCCAAGTTCTCTTGCAAATACCAACCTGCGAGTGCAAATTCACTTGTGCAACATCCAGTTGCACATCCAGTATGCGGTGCACATAAATAGTTTTGGCACTAACTTGCCTAGCACTTTGCAGATAAATATTTTCTTGCATAGCCACCAATCAACTGAATTCATTTTCTAGCCAATCATAAAGCTGCAGGTAAGGTAACAACCAATCTTGGCCTTCCAGTAAAAAAAACGCTGAAGAAGACGAAGGTGCCAGATCAGGACTCTGTACAGGAAAATGGACAGTAGTCAGAATGGGTCAGTGAGTTCTGTTTTGAATAAATGCGACTGTACTGATGTACAGAATAAATTACCCAATCTAGCAGTAATGATATTGTAACAACAATGCGTTTCATTTGACTCTAGTTCGATTCCGTTGTAGCCGGTTTAATACAAAATTACCAAGACAACGAACTTTAAAGTTTTTTTTATTTCAATAATTAACTTCCGTAATTAGGATTACAGAAACCAAAATGATGAAATACTCCATGAAATAGATATTCGGTTTCTTGTTTTAAACAAACTGTCCTCTGTGATGTATATAAAAATCTTGTGATAAATAATACAGCATATTATATTGTTGTGATCTTTTATTTTTATACCTTAGCTGTTGCTACAAACACAGATCTTGGAGAGGTTCTATGAACGTCTTATGCGTGTTCTTGATCAACGGCCACTGGATATGGACTTTCTAGAGTTTACCTGCCACCAGGACCTGGTTTTTCTTAATGCCTTGTCTGAACAAATTGAGGTGCCACCAGAAATCTTTAGTGGTTTAGTTGACATCCTCAGTATGATTGAATCGGAAAAAGAACTCCACCGGCGGCCCGTAATCTTGGAGGAGGACAAAACTGGTCCTGGGCGTCCGAGGCTACATTTGAATGAGGATTGTCTCTTACATCTTTTAGGCATGCAGCTGCCAGTTCCCTGTATTGCAAATTTACTGGGAGTGTCTAAACGTACTGTTTTTAGAATAAAGGCAGAATGCAACATATTTGTCAGGGGACATTACAGCACTCTATCCAATGAAGAGCTTGACAGACTTACTATTGATATAAAAACATTGATGCCCAGTGCAGGGTACAGAATGGTCAGAGGAGCCTTGAAGGGAATTGGACATCTGGTACAGTGGGAGAGGGTGGTGGCATCTATGCATCATGTCGATACAGCGGGAATTTTGTCAAGGATGACTCAGCTTGGCTGTGTTGTAAGGAGAACCTACTCTGTACCTTGTCCAAAATTCCTTTTCCACATTGACACCAACCACAAGCTTATTCGGTGAGTGTAAAGTAAGTATTACTGAAAATAAAGATACCTTTTTGATACATTGTTGTGTTGCACATATACCTCAGGAACATAGCTGAGGAATTCTTAGTGCCCAGTGTAATCATTCCTTATTTACTGTTTGTAGATATAACATTGTCATATTTGGCGGCATTGATGGGTTTTCAAGGAAGCTTAGTAATAATAAATTGAATTTGTAAACATGAGTTATGTTGTTTTTTTTTTGTTTTGTTGTTTGCTAAAATGTTCACTTAATTGCTGTAACTATCACAAAGTAATTTGGTTGCTACAAATGAAAGGTTCTCATGTTCTGTTATATAGATCATGTATCTTGGAACTGCAAACAACAATTTGGCCTCTACTGCACTGAAATTTTTTAATCAAACTGTGCAGCAGTATGGCTTTCCACTGAGGTTAGATTAGTTTACTGTTTACCAGTGCAGACAGGTCAGAATAACAGTAATACAGCTTTCTATATTCAACTGTTTATTGCATTTTATTTCAAGGGTTCGGGGGGACCATATCACTGAGAATGTGGATGCTGCCAGGCTGATGTTCACAGTACGGGGAACAGGAAAGGGCAGCTATATAGCTGGAAAAAGTATGCACAATCAAAGGTACAAATATAAACAAAACTTTATGTAAACAAAGTCTGTGAGATACAAGAGTTCTCTTTTTTAAAGGACACAATAATGCAAAGAACATTCATTGATGTGTCACTGCGGCCTGAAAAGATTTTGCCAGTGACTTTGGTTATTTTCTATGTTAATACATTACACTGGAAACTGGCCATATGGCTTTATTGGGGTATGCCACACAACCCCAACCAACTTTTTTTCAGTCACACTGAGACTTTCTCACTCCTCTCTTTCTCTGTTTAATAATAAACAAAACACTGTATTAACAAAGTCTCCACACTGGTAATGAATGGTGTCGCCATACCTTATCTTAAAACATGTCCAAGTTGCTGTCATCCTCTGCATAGGCTTACCAGTGTCATGTCCAGCCCCACCCTACCAGTGTATTCCTTGTGTTTCCTGCAGGCGGGGCTGTTAATTGGTGTGATTACCTAGTGTTCCTGCCCCTTTGTTAATCAGTCACAGGTGGCCCTCGTTCCTTCCCTTATGTGCCTCTGTATGAGTTCCCCAGTCCTGTGCTTCAGTGTCGGGTCATTGATGTTGTGACATAGTGTGCTGTGCCCTGGCTGCTTCCCCGTAAGCACTGATCTTAATAAACGTTCCTGCATTGGATGAATCTCTCCGTGCCTGCGTCATGCCTCGCCGTCGGACCTGCGCTCATGACAACCAGTTTCCCTAGGGGAGTGTTCTCTGTATTTGTCCTACTGTTTCTGATTGACAAACTTAAATTTTTGGTATCCAAGAATTTTTATGAGTATATGAGTGCAGTGAATATGGAAATACTTATGTACTTTATCACAGAAGTAGAATTCGTTTAAGAATGTGATTTTCAGACACTTTGCAGTTTAACCAAAGTGTATTATTAGTCTGTTGATGAATGTATAAACCAAGGGAAGAAACAAACTAACAAAAAATAGTGTTTCAATGTTCATCCAAGAATTGAGAGGCTGTGGTGAGATGTATGGATGAGTGTCACCTGGACCTTTTATAATTTCCTTCACAATTTGGAGGAACAGGGGAATCTGGACATCTCTGACAGTGTGTACCTGTTCTGTTGCCATTACGTCTCCATCCCTCGGCTTCAGACAAGCCTTGATGTCTTCTGTTGTGGTTGGGATGATCATACCTTACGATCAGAGGGAAACATGACTCCTAACCAACTGTGGGAAGTTGGCCAAATGCAGAATCCCATCACAGATCCAGTCAGTTTGGAGGTCAGTAGGCGCTAAACTTTGCCAGATAGATTCAAAGTACAGATAAGCTCAAAAGAGTTGACAGTGTAATGCATTTATTCTTGTCATTAAAAAGGATAACTGTTCATGTCATTTCAGGAATTGCACATTCCCAACATTGACTGGGAAGGTAGCCTGGAAATTGATCTGCATACTAACTATGGTGTGTGTGATGGTCATGGAGTGACCGCACAGGGAAGCCCTCCGTGGAGACTGTTTTACAAACAAATGTACACACAGATGTTCGTGCACCCACACGCATATACATGGACTTTTACATTCGCGTTTGCATTTAGCCTTATTGAGAGAACATTGGATTGCTGTTTTAATGTAAATGCAATGTATACTGTATGTAATGGGAAGAAACCGCAAGACTATTTTGGTATGCTGTGGACATTTATTGTGCTTAGGTAGGGGCGCAAACTTGAGCACAAAAGAGATAGTGGTGCATAAAAGGATTACCGTTGTCGGTCTGGCAGCATTGGTTTGGCAGCAAAAGAGGTCCGTTGGAAAGCAAAGGGTTATTTAATTGGTTCTGGGCCTAATTCGCCTAGTTTATGTTGGTTATGGCCATGGGGAGGACAGAGGTGGCCTTGATCACACCACCTCTGTATTGTGTCTTTTCATGTGCTATTAGGATGGAATGTTTTTGTATTTATTTAGTAAATCTGTTAGTTCACATGTGAGAACTTGTGCTTTTGTTTCAGAGTCCCTCTTGTTGCTTATGTGTTAGTTAATTGTTATGTGTTCACCATTGTTTGTAAATGGTGCTGTCCGCCTGCTATGTTTGCTTGTTTAGTCTTATAGGGGGGAGTCTTGAGGGTTATGTTGCGTGTGAGCACAGAGGCTCTGTAAGCACCGTGATTTTGTCCTTGGTATTGGAGAGGTTAGCAGATTGAGAATTTTGCTGAGTTTTGTGAGTTTTTGATTTCTTTTTTTTAATTTATCTGCCTTTTGTATATCGACTCTTGTTCTGGCCCCAAGGCAGTCTGTTTAATGTTTGATTCTTTTAGCACTGCCTCTGGTAAAAGGTGGTACTGCAGTTGTACAGGAAGCAGGAAGTGATGCCTTGTATTAGGTGCAG
>JAAGVU020000389.1:0-13110 GCA_011763525.2 Mormyrus iriodes | reverse complement strand
GAGGTTCGAAAGTAGTGAAGATGACGAATAGAGAGAAGGGGAGAGAGAGAGAACCAGAGAGAGAAAGAGTGAGAGAGTGTGTCTCAGAACAAAAGCAGAGTCCTGGGACAGTGGCAAAGTTCCAGAACTGAGGCAGAGTCCCAAAACTAAGGCAGAGCACCAGAGCTGAAGCACAGTCTTGAAACTGAGGCAGAGCAGCAGCGGCAGAGTCCCGAAACCGAAGCAGAGTACCAGAACTGTGGCAGAGCTGATGACACAGATGTGATGGGTCTGCTGATGACATCCACAAAAAAGTAAAAGCAGTGAGTTTGTCACAAGGGAGTGTATCTCACTGTAAGGCATCCTTGGAGTACAGTGAGCCCTCACTGATGTGAATCAATCCACTACACAGCATGAGACCTACTGATTTAGGTTAATTTTAGGCAATGGTGGGTAGGATTCTGCTAATCCACTAACTGCTAATTAGCAAAGCTAACTTTTTCATTAGTGGATGACCATTTTCACTAACTCTGAAAGCCGTTAACAGGCCAATTCGCTTCTGCTAAATTTAGTTCTGCTAACTATAAGTCTGCTAATATTTTTTCACAGGTAAAGTGAATAAACTGTAACGAATGGTCAAAAACATTTATGAACCCTAAAATCATACATATTTGTTACTGTCTTTTGTAAGCAACAACAGTCTATCGGGCATGCTGTTGGCTACCTATGTGTAAACACAAGGCAGGATCGGTCGATAACTTGTCAGAATGAAGATAAAACCCATTTAAATTGGATTTCTTTCTTAGCTGGATAACTTGTCAGATTTAAGTCACTGTAGTTTAAATGGACTTTATCTTTGTTCACTTACATTTAGCCCAGACTGCCTTAAATCCAAAAAGTTATCCAGCTAAGCAAGAAATCCTACTTTGTACTACAGCCCCCTGAGTGTATTTTCTGGCTTCTGATTAGCAGAGCTCTAGACCAATAATGAGCTAAGACCCTCCTTCCTTGTTCCAGGTAAACAGCGCCATGTTTGTAGTCTCCAAGTGGCTTCACTGGGAGCAAAATGTCAACATAATCTAATTGTGAAATAGGGCTTCTCTGACAAAAACGCTTATATCTTGCAAATGGAATATCATAGAAATACATTTTTAAGGCAGATTTATTTCAGAGTCTCTACAGACTCCAACGATACCCAAATTGGCCAAGTCTGAAATATCCCCTGGTAATCACTGTAGTCAGATGAATGCTACTACAGTGTAAAAGAGTTAAAAATTTTAGCTCTCTAGGAATGTTACAGGTTTCGGAGCCAAAAACCAAACTGAAGCTAAATTTATATAATAAAAGTTATCGTCAGCGCCTGCTAAATTTTTTTTTAGTGGCTTATCAGTTTAGACAAATTGAATTAAACTTAAGTTAGTGGATTAGCAGTTTTCAAAGCCAAATTTCCCATTAGTGGGGCCCACCATTGGTTTTAGGCATGGCTAAAGTCCCTGTTGATATCTAGTAGGATAGGGTAGAGTACATCGGTGACTCAGAAAATTGCTGTCAAGTGGCACATTTGGCTGCCAATCACTGGCGGGGGGTGGTGGGGCGGGACTCCGCCTTGCTACATTTGGTGACCCACTGGGGTGGGGGTCCCCCGATGGGCAGTTCATGCATGGTAGGGTTTCTGTTCTGTCTTTAAACATAGGACTCCTTTTATTGCTTTCAAATGTGTGCTATGATATTTGTTTCTAAAAATATGCCAGTTAGAGTCCTGTACAGGGTTCCTGTGAGTGGAGGGTCGATCCTAGGAAATACAGGGCCTAGGCAGAGGACACAGTTGATGGGACACCAGTCCCACCACTAGTTGGTTAATCTTTTATTAAATGGTATCAACTTCACATATCAAACAATGCCATTAATCAGCTTTAACTATTTAATCTATAATCAATAACCAGCAGATGTGTTTGGTTCTGGCTCCCATATTCCCAATGATGGCTATACTATTCATTTTACTATGGTATACACATAGCAGTGCTATTCAGGCAAAAAAAACATGTGTTATGGCAGGGCTTAACGAAGAGACAATCCATGTAGCGACTCCAACTAACCAGGGTTTTATTAATAAAACAGAAAATAAAAGGAGACACAGAAACAAATAGAACCACAAGGGGTCAAAACTAAACTAACAGAGGAGCAACACCAGGAACAACAATGCCAAGGGTAGAAAGGAACAGAGAGAACTACAATAACTAACTAACTACAACTAAGAATCACACAGGAAATGGTCAGAATGAACTACAGAGGAACAAAACAAGAACAGGCACTTAAATACACTGCTAACAAGACACGACGCAGGACAGGTGAGGACCATAACCACATCAACCAATCATTAAGGGCACAGAGCAACAGGGGATAGGTGGGGTAATTTACAATTAACAGACACTAGAGACTAGGAAACATTAACAAACACTGAGGGCTATCAAGTAGGAGAAAATCAAGGAACATAAAACAGAACATAGACAAGGCACAGGCAGGGAATCCATAAACAGGACATAAATTAACTGTTCAGACACCAGTAGATACAATAAAATCAAAATATAACACAAAGGTGAGGCAGGCCCCGGACCAGCCTCAAACTCACAACAGGATGGGTGTCAGCCTCTGAGCCACATACTCAGGCCATAGAGCCACAGTAGAGCAACACTAAATGGGATGGCCAGCAGGAATCAAATGAGGAAAAGACACATGGGACAGGGCCAGGCAGGCACTGGCTCTGACTATGCCTCCGTATTTCCGCATGTCACTTGTGAAGAATATATATGAATATGCAGAACATTATTCATTTAGATATGAAGTGTTACTAAATGAAAGCAAGCCATGAAATAATCTCGTGATGTGACATTCACCCATTGTGTGGCGTGGTTTCTTATCAGAGGATTCCATCAACTCTGACCCTTCAATTTAGCGGGTTTCTTTTGTATAATTTTCCCGGTAAGGTTAGGGAGGAACCACTCTGGGAGATGGGGAATGCTTTCTTTATAATTTTATTTCATGCTGTTTTGAGTTAAGTGAACATTTTCAGTTCAACATATGAAAAATAGGTTTTATCGGGGGGGAGCGTAAACTGAAGTATAACTCTCTTTCTGTTGATTTGTAATTAATTTTGGACTCTCCCTCCCCAAATTCTTTGGTGTAGTGTGCTGCCTTTCTCCAGTCTGTCTGGACCGAGAGAGAGGTATGCATGCTTTGCAGTCAATAGTTAAAAAAGGTTGTGAAACAAGATTTATGTTTTGTTTTACACAATGATAATTACTTCTGTTAAATGTACATATGTGTATGTAATCCTGGCCACTCATAAGTGTGTATTTCCTTCCGTTCCTGCGAGGAAAACCGAGTAATCACTATGTGTTGCTGTCGCTTACAAGTCTGATCTTTTTAGTGTGCGATTAATGTGATATTGTGTGATTTTCGTTTGTATCCATAAGCCAAATCCTGCATAGTAGTTTAAGTTACTATTTTTCTTAAGTGTTAATTTTGTGTTTTCCTCGCTTCCCCTTTGGAACGGACGGAAGATTGACCATTTATTTCATTAAAAGTACGTATGCATTTGAGTTTATAGTAAGGGTTAACTTGTTCCGTTGTCATTTGTTGTTATATAGTCGAGTCTGTCTGGACCGAGAGAGAGATTGACCGTTTATTTCATTAAAGAGGATTGAAAAGAAACCAAGGGCCTGCATGTCTGCTTCTTACGCCCGGGGTATGAAAAGAGAACCGCTACAATTGGTCACGTGTTAGACGTTGCAGGTACGGCAGTGATGGAAAGGGTATGTATACAGACAGGCCCTTATCAGCTGGGTAAAAAGCTCATTGATTAGTACACTGGCCTCTGCCCAGGGCTGGAACATACAAAGAGTGTCTGGGGCCATGTACAGTCCTGCAATGACACGTGAGACACTACACACGGCCCCCGTTGACCCTGCAGAGGGGAGTGGCTATTACGTTTCTCTGGACCAAATTAGGGAAATCTAAATCTTGTGTTTAGCACATGAGCAATGGAGGCTGGGGGTAGCCACAGCGGCTTAGGACAACGAAGGAGATTTGTGGATCGATTACAGAAGAGAATCAGTCGCAAGGGCACCAGATTGTAGCTCAGTGTTCTGAAGAGAGGCTTTCTCTGTGTGCCTGTCAAGCAGGGGATTATTCAGGGACAAGATTGAGCACAGTTGGGCATGGTGATGGCATGTGTAGGCCCACTCACTGTTCTGGGTGGTGCAGAGCTGAAGGATGAGCACCCTGTGCCGTCTTCATCTCCATTTTTATTTGCTATGATGGCAGCAGACATTTGAATGGTCACAGAGTTAAAAGAGGGGATTCCCTCACCAGGAAGTTGGAGAAAAATAAGCTCATAATAAATAAATGAGACAATATCCTTTTTCGAGAGGGAAGAAAGGGGAAAAAGATGAACTCTGGGCTACTGACGGTCAAGTCCAACATGAAGGGGGTTCACAACCTCCACTGAGAAGCAGAGAGATCCCAGGTTGTGGGGAACAGGTGGAACAAATAAGAGAAAACAATGTCATGTGACTCATCCTTTTGGGACAGATGCCCATTCTCATGACAGTTTCCATTCAAACAGCGGATGATGTGTGGATGACCGGGAGCTCTCATACACAGAGAGGGAGATAGAGAACCGAAACCGCACAAAGCAGCCTTGTGGCAGAACAGCATTTGTTTACTCTCAGTAAAGAAAAGCACGGATTAGTGGGTAATATTTAGCACATTAGATAAAAGACAAATGCATATTATTATGCTGGGCATTTGCATAGCACTAACCAAAGGCCAAAGAAAACAACAGAGATCAAATAATAGCACCCTGAGACTGTCACCAGCACCAGCAATAAAATTAGCTCTTTTGGGGGAAAATTTGGAGGAAAATTCTGAGAACCAGCTGAGAATGGGGTTAAATTGGAATTAATTTAACAATTTGGAAATGTTTGCTCTTATTAAGAAAAAATACACCAATCAGCGTATTCTAAAAATTCAAACATCCGAGTGGTGAATGATGGTAGCTTTTAAAACCTGGTGAAACGTGAACAGATGGAAGCCTCATAAAATTTAAAATATCCATATAATGAATTTAGCTTATTAAAGCAGTCTTGGCAAAATCCAGTGCTAATGAGTTTTTTTCTTTCTTTTACTAAAATTTAAGTAAGTTTAAAAACACTGGAACGTTTGACTGAACAACATATGCCAGGGTGTATTTTAACAGTCAACTGTGAGGCTTCCTACGTGTTGGTCATATAGAGTCAGGTATAAGCAGTGCTGTTCTGATAGGAATTCAGACAACAGATGTTCTGTCTGAGAGGAAAATGTAGCTTTAAGCTGATGCCACTAAGTACACTTTCAGGAATGTCTAGCAATGTCGACCCTTACTTATTATGAGTGTTAAAGTGTTTCCACGATGCACAGACACAATGCGATATGCCTGTGTAGGTTTTTAGAATTTTTTAGAATTACAACTGAAGCAGTATGACTGGATTTCCTGTGATCACCATCACAACTTTCATCAATGAACATGATTCTCACTTTCTCCTTTATGGACTGAACCAGTGATTCCATTCTTATCTTATGCTGCTGAAGTTAACCCATGCGTTATATAACATAATAATATGATATATAACAAAATATACCATATACATTGTCTTGTATTGCAGCTCATTCACTGTGTGGGTGGTGCTAGCACCCCTAGATGTCCTGTAGAGGACCTGTAGAATTTGATAACCCATATTGTTCCTCCAAAGTAGCCCATCATGCTTTGTGACCAAGCATCACAGACTACTTTCTACTGAACACTTCCCAAGTTTTATGGGAAATTGAGGGTGAGATATTCGAAGGAATTACATCTCAACATCTCTGCCAAAGCAAATCCAAAAACCATCCATCCATCCATCCATCTGTCCATTATCCGCCGCTTATGCGGGGTCGGGTCGCGGGGGCAGCAATCTAAGCAGGGATGCCCAAACCTCTCTCTCATTGGCCACCTCCTCCAGCTCCACCGGGGGAATACCAAGGCATTCCCAGGACAGTTGAGAGATATAATCCCTCCAGCGTGTCCTGGGTCTGCCCCGGGGCCTCCTCCCTCCTCCGCCCCTCCATGAATCGCCACCTTATCGTGGTGGAGGGGTTTGTGTCCCACCATGATCCTAGGAGCTATGTTGTCTGGGGCAATTTCCCTCCTGGTAGGGTCTCCCAAGGCAAATTGGTCCTAGGTGAGCGGCCAGACAAGCAGATCCCCATGCGGAAAATAATGAAGGGTCATGTTACCCCGCCTGGACTGGGGAGACCGGGGCCTTGCCCTGGAGCCAGGCCTGGGGTAGGAGCTCGAGAGTGAGCGCCTGGTGGCCGGTCCTCCACCTATGGGGACCAGCCGGGCACAGCCCGAAGAGGGAGCATGGGTCTGTCCTCCTGTGGGCTCACCACCTGCAGGGGGGGCCATGGGGGTTGGGTGCAGTGTAGATTGGGTGGTGGTCGAAGGCAGGGGCCTTGACGGACCGATTGTCGGTTACCGAAATCCAAAAGCCACACAGCAATATTAATTATGATAATAATTCTTGTCAGGATATTACTGTTTGTTTGACCTAAAATAACTCTTTTCATGAGCTGCCCCACATTCCTACCCCCCTCCCCATTCATTCCGAATGAGTCTCTTTGCATCTGCGATGCTGCATTACCCACACGCTGCTCCAGTGTGGACCCCTGTCCCCCCGGCACGTGGCCCTCATATGTCACTCTTCCGGGCACATCATCTTATTTTTCATGAATAATGTAGTTCAAGACGGCAGTTTTCACCTGGATTTCCGAGCCGCCCTCGTGGCGCCATGATGCCAGTGGGAGATCCGCAGCCAGCTGTGATAAATCTCTGTTGGCCTGCCCAAGCAATCATTTGCATTTATTCTCTTCTGTTCATTCTTGGCGGGGGTGGGGAGGGGGTGTCCATACCGGAGAAGCGCATGAGTAATGCAAAGTTGCAGATGCACTGAGACTCATTCGGAATTTGGGGTTTCACTCAGATTTGCGGCTGGGAAAAATGTTTGTCCATATGTACATTTCCCCAGAAACTTCACTGTGCGCAGCAGTAGTTTTAGGGGTGTTAAACCTGCCATGACTGCTTGACAAATCTGCCACTTCTGCATGGGCCTCATATACCTCATACATGCCAGCTATCATTTCCCATGGACCACAGCACATTTTTAATAACAGAAACCTGAGCCTGAGTGAGTTCAAATACCTTTGTTGTCAGATGAGCACGCAGTCAAGCCAGGCAGGTCAGATCCACGTGGGGTTTTATATGGGCTCACACCCGTATCAGTACCTCACGTGTCAGGACAGTGTCTGTCTGGCCCTGTCTGATGTGTTTTGTCCCCTTTTGGCCAGTAGGTGTTGCTGGCCATCCTGTTCCCTCTTTTATCTTGCAGCCCTAAGTCCCTAGTGTGTTTGCTTGCTCCCTAGACCATCATGTGTTTAGCCACTGTTCCCAACTCCCCGTTTTTAGTTGTGGGTTCGAGGATGGCCAGACGCCAGTCTCAACTACTTTTTATCTAATGTTCATTGGTTTTTAGTTCTCCCAGGTTAGTGTTTGTATTGGTATTTCAGTTACAGTTCCGTGTTTTGGCTCCTTGTTCCTGGTTCATTCGGTTGTCCTAGTTTTGGTTTTCCTTACTGTTTGATCCATTTATCCTATCTCTTAATTGACCTTTCTGTGCCTGTTAATTGTAACTATCCCACCTGTTTCTAGTTGTCCCGTGCCCTTAATGATCAGTTGATTAGGTTATAGCTCTGACCTGTCCCTTGTCTAGGCTTGTTAGCAGTATATGTAAGTGCCAGTTCTCGTTCTTTTTCTTGTTGGTTCATTGTGGCTGTTTCCCTGTGTAGTGATGTGTTTCTTAGCTGTAGTCATGATAAGTTAGTCCTGTGTTCATGCTTGACTTTAGTGTTGTGGTTCTCGATGTTGCTCCCTGCCTTAATTTCTGTTTTTCCAGTTTTGTTTTGACCCCTTGCGGTCCTTTTGTTTTATGGTTCCCTCTTTCTGCTTTTTAGTTAAATAAATCCTGATTGATTGGAGCTACTACGTGGGTCGTCCTTCCGCCGTCATGTCACGTCATTACATCACAGAGGCCTTCTGTTCCAGATCCACGTGGGGTTTTTTATGAGCTCACGCCTGTGTCAGTCCCTCATGGGGACATTTTGTCCCAGATCCAAGCGGGATTTTATATGAGCCTATGCCATGTCAGTACCTCACGGGGACCTTCCATCTCTGGCCATTCCATCCCTCCCAGCATGGATGGCACGCCGCAAACACACTTCAAAGCTCCTCCTGAGGGCTTATGCCGGTGTGGTGCTGGAATGGTGCCCCATGAGCATCAAAACTAGAGCACACCAACTGCAGGGTACCGCTGGGTGATGCTGGGTGTCACCACGGAAACCACGCTGCTTGGAAACAGTGGCTATCCTTTAAAATGTCACCCTGAGGACGCCCCATCAGTAGGGAGATAACAGCAATATAAACAAATCTGACAGGCCTAACAGTTGTGGACTTTGTATAATCAAAATAATATGCAGCTGTGTGTCCTGTATGCCTACTTATATCAGTGAGGTGGAGGTGAACACTGTTTGATAATGTGGAAAGTAAAGAAAACTAAAAATGTCATTTTTAAATTGCACAGGTTGTCATTATAATAAGAGCTCTTAGTTATATCATTTCAAAGAGGGTATAGAGTGTTAGGTGTTAGTTTTGCATGTTCACACAGTGTTTTGCATTCTCTGAATCTTCCGTATTGTTTCAGTCCCTGTTTGACCTCTGAACTAGCCATAGTGTCATAGTGTGTCAGTGCCTGTGCATCCTCTGAAATGCTCATATTGTGTCAGTGCCTGTGCGTCCTCTGAATCACCCATACTGTGTCAGTGCCTGTGTGTCCTCTGAATCACCCATACTGTGTCAGTGCCTGTGTGTCCTCTGAATCACCCATACTGTGTCAGTGGTTGAGCGTCCTCTGAATTGCCCATATTGTGTCAGTGCTTGTGCGTCCTCTGAATTGCCCATAGTGTGCCAGTGCCTGTACGTCCTCCGAATCACCACTATTGTGTATTTATTGCTGCCCAGCAAGTGGACACAATAACTAAATGTAGTCACAGTTAAGTATGTTGAAAATGCTTCTTACCTTACATTTTTGTGATATAGTTTCATATGCGAGCGGCATGTTTTGAGAAGAGTGTAATTTATACATGTATATGGAAATAAACTCCGTGAAAGCAAATGGTGTGGTTTTAAAGGACCAGTGACCTTGCATAAACTCTGACACAGAATGCAAATCTCTTCAGCCAAGGCCTTTAAAACTGCCCATTCTTCTGTGGACTACTTTTGCAAGCAGCAGGCTGTGTAGCCATTAGCAAATCAAACAGTGAATGAAATACTCAAGATCCATGTTTCAGCAGGAGATGTATTGCTACACACTTCGACTGAATGGAAGGAACGCATCGTTTACATACCAGGGCAGAGCTGAAGCGCAAACTAAAACATCAGAGTAGCTTTTTATTAAAGAGTTTGCAGTTAAATAATGCAAATGTGATTCTGGTACATAAATAGATGTAAACTTGGATATGCTTAACAACTGCAGAAAAATCTCTGACAGATTGATAATGCATAATGAATTAATTGCCAATTACCATTGTGAGGTGCTTAATGGGAACCAAATTATTATGATGTGAAGGTATCCGTACTGAGTAGGGAGGCTTTGTGGTAAGAATATTCTCTCACTTTGGCGAGTGTCCCACTTTACACATACCTAAAAGGGTTTAATTTAGGATTGAAACATCCATAAAATAACAGTGTTGTCCTTGAGAGGGACAAACACTCATACTTAATGTGTGTGTCGGAACTAATTTTCAGAATAATCTTTCATGTTTTAAATAATTTTGAGTCAGGATCAGGTTTGTTATCAAAATTAACAGGTACCCATATCTTTGAATGTCAGACAAGAAGTTCCATATGGATTGTGCCAATAACCATTCAATATGAACAGGAGGAGTTACAAGGGACAGTATGACTGTTCTGTGTCACAAGGGGGGGTAGTTATAAACATCAGTTATAATACATTTATCCCAAATGACAGACAATTGAAGAGCAGGGGCAGCCAGTCCATGGGGCAGTTATGAGCTTTGCCAGAGCTGGGATTTGAACCAACAAGCGTCCAATCATAGTCAAAGCATTTTAACTCACTAACCCACATAACATCCCCCTTTCTGCCCTAGAACAACCAGTTGGTGCCTCCCAAACACATGACATGAACATAAGCTTAGCAAGAGGAGAGACTAGTGCAGACCTAATGCCAAATGCCTCACAACAGCTCCAGACAGGCGCTCTCAAAGGAGCACTGCATCGTGTCCCTGTTGTGTGCCTCACACCAGCTTCAGAGAGATCCTCTTGGAGGAGCACGGCATTGTCTCTATGCCGCATGCCTCACACCAGCTTCAGACAGGCACTCTTAGAGGAGCACTGCATCGTCTCCATGCCACATACCTCAGACCAGCTTCAGACGGACCCTCTCAAAGGAGCACTGCATCGTCTCCATGCAGCATCCCTCACACTATCTTCAGACAGGCCCTCTCAGAGAAGCACTGCATCATCTCCATTCCGCCCACAGCCTTGGGGTCTGTTACCAACAGCAGATGTCAAGCATGGAGGAAGAGAAGAATCTGCACACTGGTGTGACAGACAACCACATCCCTGTCTGCAAACCCAGGTCCTCTCTGTGGGGCACACCTTTCCTTTACCTGTGCGCCCTTTATACCATATGGGACATGGCCGTAGTTTGTTTATTTAAATAATAATAATAATTTATATAATGGTGTTATATAACATGTTATTTGTCTGTGCTTGCATGTGTTACAGCTACTGCATCAAACTCAGTAAAAGGATTTAAGGACCTTGTGAAATCTGAGATAAGCTATGTGGGTAAGTGTGCATCAGGTGCCAGAAAATACCCACAGCACCTTAAAAATAAGAACTTACCAGGTTTATTTCAATTTCACATCAATTTTGCAGAAAGGCAACAGCACTGCTGCTCCTGCGATGTGGCCGCATGCCGCCTCTCACCAGGCCAGATGGACAGTGTTTGAAAGAGCAAGCTCAGCCTGAGAACTTTACCACAGACCTGGTTAAACACACAGTAAATGCACAATAAAACTGTAAAAAATCCACTTTTTCCTCAACATGACAACTTCCTATTATTTCAGAAAATTCTTTTATAAGTCGACTCATTGTATGTGTCCATCTCTGTTTGACAGTGGATGCTAGCATGTACAAATGTATTGAAGATTCACAGTGAGGCCATTATTAACCAAAGCTTCTTCAGGGCAACGTTCGGCTCAGTGGGCTAAGCCTCTGTGCTTGTAATGGGAAAGTTGCTGGTTTGAGTCTGGCCTCAGCACATGTGTGGGTCCTTGAACAAGGTCCTTAACCCCCAACTGCCTGGGTGCTGCTATGGGTGCTATAAAGAGAATATCTCCACAGGGGTCCATAAAGTATCAATTATTATTATTCATGCAGATATGCACATACTGTGCATGTGTCCATCTAAGTTTGACAGTGGGTGCTAGCATGCACAGATGTAGTGAAGATTCAGAGTGAGGCCTGTATTAACAGGATCTTCTTATTAACGCAGATGTGCACATATACTGCCAATAAACAGGCCTTTTCCCTCTTTTCTCTGTGAAGCAACATACAGATATATTTTAAATGAACTAAGTAGAATCCAAATAACAAAATATAGTTTATACACACACATATATGTAGGCTATGAGTACAGTGAACTCAATTCAGTTTGATTTAAATTTCAAAAAGGAAAACAAATTTTTTTTAAAAATATTTTGGTATCATTTCTAATTGTTTCACCAGAATCAATACAAAAAACACATTATACTTATAAATAAAATTTTTAACATGTCTGTTCTCTAGAATATCTTTGGTAAATGAAGTGAGATTCCCTGGAATTTCTGAATTGTAAAGTAACTCTCAATCTAGTAATTTATTTTGGGTTTTTTTGAGGAGAGGAATTCCATTAAATAAAAAAATGAGTTGGGACTTATTCCCACGATATTTAAGCAGTTTAAACCTTGGCTAGAACACAAACCCCAATTTAATTAAACGGCAGAGAAAAACAGCCTCTAATGATATGCTATTTATGGCACATATTCCAGCAGCGCTGGTGAAGTCATGTACGATGTTGAAGATCACTGGCTCATCTCAAACTTCACACTGGCAGGAATGCACTTCTTTATCCTGGCACTGAGTGGCAGCCATGTTTTGGGGTCTTGTACCCAAATAATTTCATTACACATGAGGGCATCCAGGCAGTGACTTTGACAATGGTTGCATCATTACGGGCCGCAGCAGGTGACCCCACAAGCCGTGCCTTTCGGAGATGCTCCGACCCTGTCATCTGGCCATACTGATGAGATCCTTGTCAAAGTTGCTCAGATCTTTACCCCTGCCAGTTTCTTATGCATTCAACATGTCGACTACGGGTGCCGAATGTTAGCTGACTGTCAACTATATCTCAGGCCTTGAAGCAAACTGCTTTTATAAGACATGCAACATTATTCACTTCATGTGGGGGTATTCATAATGCTTTGGCTCATCAGCGCATATACACAAATACAGGTTGTCATCGACTTAAGACCAATCGACTTTACAACCGTTCCGAGACGGCAAATACATGGCTATGACACGTGGCTGTGTCTGGCAGCGTGAGTGTGTGACAGTTCCCGCCCCACCTGCCAGCAGCGCCAGCATCCCCGCAAGGTGCTCATTCATTCATCTCGTGCTCAGGCTACTTTTCGTGGCACTGACAGTACAGTATACATTCATATCAGTTTGTGTCGTAGAAGCTTATAATAATAATGAACAGGTTATAACAATAATGAATTAAAAAATGGTTATAAAACGGGCAAAAAACACCAAACAATATGACTTAAAGATGATATAATTTTATTATACAATATACTATACAGGGGTGGCATGGTGGTGCAGTGGTTAGCACTGTTGCCTCACACCTCTGGGATCAGGGTTCACGTCTCCGCCCGGGT
>JAAGVU020000388.1:0-13133 GCA_011763525.2 Mormyrus iriodes | reverse complement strand
ATGCAATCATGTGGGGACTGAGGTGCCGCTGGCTCTGGAGATTGAAAACCTGTACAAATGTGTAAAACCGAGGCATATAGAAAAATAGAAAACCTATTTTCAGAGGTGCTGAGAAATTGTAAAAAAAAACACATTATTGACATTATTGCGCTAAGTGCGACGCGTGTCTTTGCCAGCAAGAGTCCCATGCAGTTGTCATTTTCCTGTCCAGCGCCCACGTCCTTTAAATAGCAAATGTATCCTACTGGTGCCCATCTGAGTGCCTGTGGGTGTGTTGCTCTTAAAATGAGGTGGAGTCAGGTGCACTGTTGACGAATTGCTGTCCTGTGGCAGCCGAAAGCGAATTCCACTATTGAGCAAGGTTTTATAAATCTGACTTTCACTTTCTGTATGAACATTTCCTCTCCCACAAGAATGCATGGATATTTTTTGTAAATGAGCCACATGGTCTTGACTCAGACGCTAGTAATGTGGACTCAAACACAGCACTATGTCATGATGTTTAATCGCCCTCTAGTGGTACCTAAAGATGCAGAGCGATTAGATGCATTACTTGGAAAGTGAACATTTTCCATGTTCTACATACAGTGCAATGCAGGGGTCACCAACTTGGTCCCTGCAGGCACCAGGATGCCCCCAAGGACCACTTGAGTCGCCCGCGGACCTGTTCTAAATTTTGTCGGCGTGGGATTGTGAGACACACACCACCAACAAGTATATTTTAATGGGGATCTTTATTATCTGCGAGACCGCTAAAAGGGTCTCGTCGGTTTCCTTCACAATGTGTAACAAAATAAAAGAATATGGAAAAGGAACAGAAATAACCTACACAATGTTATTTCGTTTTAATTTGGCAAAACGTATTTCTCCCCTTACACTCCGGAAATATCAAACAAATATTCAAATAAATAACACCCTCGAAGTGCAACATAAAAATACTCTCTATGCTCCTAAAGTAGTACAAAATGAACGGCAGTGGTGACTAGGGTGAGTTCGGAAAATCGAGCGGGTGACACCTGAAGGTTATTTTGCCAGTCTTGGTTGAGTCAGGTCTCAGGCAGTACAGCCGATAAGTTAAGCCCCACCTGGGTTGCCTCAGTTGTGCTTTCAGAACCCCCTTCCATGTTGACATTACTGGGGACCAGGGAAGTGGGAGCTGGACTCGGGCCTGCTCGACTGGGATTGAACGTGTGGGATGTGCCCTGTTTGAGGGAGACACGTGACAGCATTCAAACCTCTCCACCTACATGCATTTTGTTAACCCTGCCGCATAGAGCACAAACATGACACCCGCACAAATAGCTTAGCACCGCAAAACATATCATAAAAACGAGCAAAACAGAACCTGCCAGTTGTCCCCCTTCTGGTTATGGTTATACGGAATATGTGAGAGGATGTCTGGTCTGCTGCCAATTCCAACCAGCAAATCCAAACCACAAGGCCCCTCTACAGTGCTGGGGAATCAACTTCCCGTGGTCAGATCTGCAGATTGACTTGGTAGGACCCCTGAGGAGATCAACCTGTGGAAACAAGTACTTCCTCACTGTCGCCTGCCAGTTCAACGTACAATGACGGCACAGACGCACTCGCCAAAGCAGGAGCACTGCATGGTGACCCATGGGAGTTTCAGCCCCTCCCACCCATCCCTGCCATCCACGTCATCACCCGCCGCTAGTGTCAAGCACCTACCTCGCCTCCTGCATTCTCCCTTCTGGAACTCTACCCACAACTTTCTGATTCGGACATCGTCTCCCTCCAGTCCACTGATGCTACGTTCATCAAAGTCTGCAGTCACCTCCAAGACCCCGCTGCCAACCCCATATCGGCAACTGACCTTGACTCCCTACCCATCCTCCAAGTCCTCATTAAGGTCTTACCCTGTCTTCTGCTTACTGAGGGTGTACTTCTCTATGTCGCTGATACCCACACTTCGTCACGGCTCGTGGTTCCTCAGGGCCAAACGGGGTCATGCTACTGTACGCCTATGACGAGCCCTGCGAGGGATACCGCAATGCCAAAACAACCTACGAGGCCCTTCGTCGGGAGGCCTAACATGCAACAGGATGTGACAGAATATGTGAGAGGACGTCTAGTGTCATGGATCGCGCTGGAGGATCTCCATCGCCATCTCAGCCACACCCCCCGGGGATTCCGACCGATAGGGTTTCCCCGAGGCTGCACGCTCAGTCATTCGGTGTTTCTAGTATTACCGGTTGCCCCGGTCTCGGTCACTCCTCTTCCAGCTGTTCCTAATTGTCCCCGGTTTCGGTGCGCTATATCTGGCGACTCAGGTTTCGGGTCTGTGCGAGATCTTCATTGTTTGCCCTGAGTTCGAGCATTATTCCCTGTGTGTGGCTATCGGTACTCCGACTTTTGCTACGTTTCCTGGATTTTGAGTTTCTGCCTGTTCCCCTCAGTACCGACGCCGATCGCCTGACCCCCGCCTGGAACCCCGACCACGCTCTTCGCCTCTGCCCTCCGGTAACCGACGCCTATCGCCCGACCCCTGCCTGGAAGACCGACTACGACCTTTTGCCCGGCCCCCTGGTTACCTTCGCCATCCGCAGTTTGGGAAGCCTGCAACCGCAAGATCCGGAACAACTGTGTGTCCTAAGAGACCTGCCGACATCGTGTTGCAAGATCCTAATAAACGGGAATACTCAAAGCTGATCCGCGTCAGTGTCCGTCTTCTCGCATTCACAATAGTCTGGTCTGCTGCCAATTCCATCTAGCAGATCCAAGGCCTTTACAGTGCTGGGGAATAAATTTCCCGTGGTCAGATCTGAAAATTGACTGGGTAGGACCCCTGACAAGATCAACCCGTGGAAACAAGTACTTCCTCACTGTCACCTACCAGTTCACCAAGTGGGTAGAATGCCTACCAGCACCCAATGACATGGCCCAAACAACGGCATATCTGCTCATGAACTACATTCTCCAGATTTGGCCTCCCACTGAAATTTAACTCAGACCGAGGTATCCATTTCGCCGCCGAAGTGATGCGAGACATCTGGAAACTGCTGGGAATCAAAGCACCATTCCACATCAGCCACCCTCCTATGGCATCCAGCCAAGCAGAAGGAACCAACCGAACGGTCGTTGGCATGCTCAAGAAATACATGGCATCCAATCAGAAAGACCAGGATGTGAAACTGCCTCTAGTGCTCGTGGCCATCAGGGCCACACCCCACAACTCCACAGGAGTGTCCCCCTTTGACCTGATGACAGGATGACAGATGGCACTCCCTGTCCAGCTGCTCAACCAGCCTGGTCACCACAACCTCATCATGGCCTACACCACGCAGCAGTATCTGGACAGCCTACATCAGCACTTGAGAGATTCTTTTGCCTTCACCCAGCAGAATCTGCAAAAGACTGTGGAGGGCAGGAAAACCTACTATGACCAGAAAACCTCAGAGGAAGAACTCCAAGTGCGGGACAAAATCTGGTATTACAGTTTCACACAACCAAATAGCCGGAACTCAGCGCAAAGACTCTCCAGGAAACTCCTACCATGCTGGTCAGGACCACACAAGATCATGGAAAAACTGTCACCTGTGGCCTACCAAGTCAAGATTAATCGAGGCACCCAGGAAATGTGCCTCAAGGGGGTTCACCGAAACAAAATCAAGAAGCACCAAGCCCAGAGAAAGCCCGAAAAACCCACCAACCAATCTTCTCTAGATAGCACTACAAAGACAAGACAAAGCCAGCAGCTCGCCATAAGTGACATTCGAACCTGAAGGAGGACAAACTTCAACCCAGACACTAGTCTCGTCTCCAAATAGAGGAAAACCCAAAGTGACAGAGAAAGAGGAAGGAAGAGAGAAAGTCTCAGATAGGGTAGAACAAGGTGGTGGGCTTGACTACTGGTATCTGGGTGCCTTTTTTTTCTTTGACCGTTTGCTCATTTTCCATAAAAACCTGGGGTGGCTCACGCGTGCCTGGGAAATTAATGAAGAAGATACGGTTGAGCATTTTCCTTTATCCTGTTAATTTCATTTCAATTGTTCTCTGGCTGAGTAAAAGTAGCATCAGTACAGTCATAAATCCCAATAGGAATGCTACAGACACCCCTCAGACAGCCTACCTGTAGATTGCCCAGGCCATTGGCCAATGATAATCAATATTCATGGACCTTAGACCATAAAAGCAGGCACCTCAGATTCAGAGGTGCAAAGCCTGCCTGCGACACCTGCAGAGAAGCCTGCCCACGAAGCCCCTGAAACTTGCCTATGAAACCTGCCGCCCAGAAGAAACCTCCAACACCATGAGAGAGCCTTACCACCTTAAAGCTTCGCCAAACATAAAAAAATCAAAGGGGATCCACACAAAGAACTGTTCCAGACACTGCTCCCCCTTGGGTGCCATCGCTTCCTCAGCTCATCACCTCTGCAACCAACTACCAAAGACTCCATCACCTCTGCAGCAAAGTAAACCAACTTCCATTCATTTAACAGTTTAATGTGTCCTATTTAATCTATTTTATAACCTTGGGTTGCATTCTTAAAATCCTGTGTTTGCTTTGCCGAATAGTATTAGTATTCCCTTCTAAGAGTGCCCATTTAAATCTGGCCACTGCATTTCCACAGTCCATCCTGTGTGTTTATTTTATTCGGTTATCTGTGCTTTGTCGGATGTTTTGTGTAATGTCTGTCATATTGCTGAGTCCTGGATTTAAAATAAACATCAACTGTAAACCATTCCTCCTTGTTACCAAATAGGATTCTCTCCGTCTTGTCACTGTTTAACTGGAGAAAGTCTTGCTGCAACCATAGATTAACTTACTCTAGACAATGACATACACGGTATGGATGATGAGACTGAAATGCTGGGTTTTATTTTTAAATCAGTAATTTACTCAGAAAGCCTCTTTCTTTAATCTGTTAGTTCCCTTTACCGCTGGGTTTGGGGAATACCACCGGGCAGACCCATGTTTGGCTGGGCCCCATGAGTGGAGCCTTGGCCACCATGCACTCGCCTTCAAGGTCCCCCTCCAGGCATGGCTCCAGGATGAGGCCCTGGTCTCCCCAGTCAGGCCGACATAACATTGACCTTTGTGTTATTTTTCGACAGCTTATCGTGGTGAAGGGGTTTGTGTGCCTCTATGATCCCAGGGCCTATGCTGTCAGGGGCAACTGCCCTTGGTGGGGAATCCCAAGGCAATCCTATTCACAACAATAAAATGATTTAAAATCAATCCTGCCTTATCTACAACAAGAACTATTTAATCAGTATATGGAATGCAAAATGACGGGTCCGTTCAAGACAATGAATTCTTTACTGAAATTCCGCATACATGTAAAATGTAAATAAAACAGAAGAAAAATGTAAAAAATAGGGAAGCAGTTAAAAATGTAAAAATATTTTACTTTCATACAATCAAAACATATCGAAGACGATTATATTGAACTTGTCCCTTCCTAACCCTTATGAAAACGGCAATGCAAAAATGTTTATGCTTATTGCTCAGCACATAAGTGACCCATAAGCACATTCTGCCACTGACTTAAGTGCATTTTTCATGTGCTCTGGTGTCTGACACTTTAGACATCAAAAGTTTTAAAGTCATATAAATCAAATATTCTCCTACCAATACAGCCACAAGTAGAGCTGACTACTTGGGAAATGACCGAGAAGGGTGCATTGCACATCCAAAGGAAGATGCCAAACCATTAGTATTATCCACCGGTCAGTGATAAATCAACATATATTGAAAGGTACTGTCAGCAGTACGACTGGCTGATGAGTTTCATGGGTATTGTAATATTGGTGCAACATATCGTTGGCACTGAAAATACAATCACAACCAAGATGATGATTATGATGAAAAATCCAAAATATCAATGTCCTCTATCGGGGATAATACTAACAGCAGTGTGGGCCATAAAGACAATTGAGACCTGAAGACAACTGGCTGCAGGAAGCAGGAAAATAATGGGACTTGGGCCGCTGACTGGATGGATGGCTCCAGGATGAGGTGAACAGGAAGGCAGACGCAGACAGCAGGAGACCCAGGAGAGGGAGAAAAACAAACCAGGGCACAGGCAGAAAGACCCAGAAAGGTGAATGGGAATCATAGGAATGACTCAATCCAGGTCCAGACCTTCCCCAGAAAATGACTTTCTCTGCACCCCAAAGTCTAATAGGAATTCCTCGTCAACATTAATGTCTCTGAGAGCAAACAAGAGTATGACATCACTGTCATATAGGCTATAAAGCCTTGGCCTGAGGTTGGGCTGGTCATGGGAATGATTAATTAATCTCCCAGGAGTGTCCCTGTCTGGATGACAGTCACAATTTCCATTGTGCGCATCGATGCACATGGCCACCCCATTACTGTTCTTGTAAAAAAACATGTGTCCGTTCTGTACCTGTGCCGTGGATGCGTGAATCCGGAGGCCCTCTTTTCGCGTCACCGGTTTGCCGTGGTAGTCACATACAACTTCACCTCTGGCAAATACCCTTGTAGCGAAGACGCCTCTTCCCTTGCCTGGAATGTCAGATATGCACAGACCTCTCCACTTCTGTGTTCTCACCAGCTTCTTAAGGATCTGGCAGTCCATCGCAGTGTCAATTGAGCCAGTTGGCTTCCACTGATCGAGGATGAGCTTCACATCTGGAATATTTGCAGTCCAGCCCTGCTTCTCTATCCATCTGCGCATACGGCCCTTCGTGGGCCTTCGCCGACTGTAGTGCTCTGTGAAGAGCAAAAATTTGATTTCATTAATCAACATGTCCTACTGTGTTCAGATATAATTCCAAGAAATCATTGGAAAAAACCAAGTACACTCATCTCCACTAACCAAAAAATGTGTTGGTTACGGAGCAACCTCTGTTCTGTCCGCCAGCGGTCGTAACAGTGCCGCTCACAGTTGGAACCCACAACTGCAGTCCGGTCAGCCCTGCCGGGACATGTCCCATCCAGTGTGACCGGAAATGTCTTCACGAGCATTTCATAGGCCGCCTGCTTGCTAACCACAACACAGGATGCAGAAGGCTCTGGCTCTTCGCTGCTAGACCTATAATGAAAAGTAAGCATACCGTAAGCAGGTGGACGATATTTAAGAAAGTTGTTGGGGGCAGTTGATATGATGTCAATGTATACTCACTGTGATTCACCACCCATGTGGCTAAGAATCCGTGCAGCGGAAATCACATATTTGGGCTCCCTCATCCAACAGTACTTCTCTCCGGTTGATGTGGTGTGGGCGAGGTAGTCCTTCACTAAGCATTTCTGTGTCTCATTTAATGTCTTTGTTGCCATCTCAAAAGCATGTCGTGCCATCTGGCCTGTAATATTTGGCAGTTGGTACCTTGAAGAGAGAAGATGACACAAGTTATCACCCCCCCATCTGTCACACAATTTGAATGAATGAATGTTACATTTACATGCCATTTCACATGGCACATAACCAATAGACACTCAAGGAGCTTTACAGAACCAATGCGGAGCCACTTCAGCCACCACCACTGTGGAGCACCCACCTAGATGTGACAGGAGCCGTTCTGGGCCAGTACACTCAGCACACAGTAGCAAAGGTGGTAAAGGGGCAGGACGAATTCACTGATTAGATGGCCCAGCCCAAACCTGTCTTATGATTGATTATTTAAATTACAATTTAAAGAATACCAGCAACCATTAAAAGTATCTGTCAAAGTCACTCAGTGGGTGGCTCCTTCTACCTGGTTACGATGCAAACTAGTCACAATATCACAAATCAATCTCACCTAGTCCACTGAATTCCTATTTATTCCTGTGTTTTGTTTGTGTCATCCTGGGGCCCAGCCCAAACCTGCTTAGCTTCAGATGCAATGCTTAGTCTGAACTGCCGGTGCGACAATCTGTCAAAAATAAACAGGTTCATGTGCTGCACTTACTTTTCATGGAGATGGCGGATATCGTTGGAGCAGTTGTAAATTTTCTTTCCGGAGGAAGAGATGAAGAATGTCTCTTTATCCCTGTCACTGGTGTCTTCATCACGCTTTCTCTTTTTGCTTAACATCGAAGGGCGGATGTATTTGTAGTAAACATCAAACCACTGTGAATAATAAATATAAAATAAGGGAAAACCATGTGATTAAATGTATTCACGCTGTAGGACCATAAAAAAACACATTATTGGAAATAAAACCTTACCATCTCCTCTTCCTGTGTCAGGGCAAAGGTAGCCACCTGTGTGGTCGAGGTTCTGTGTTTGGCCACACTGACCACGCAGTATCCAGTGTGGTCTGCAGTTCTCTTCCTGTTCCTCCATTCCTTGAGCTGCATAAGGCAGTCACAGAAAGGGTCTCTTTCAATGATGATGTCATAATGAGAGAGGCAGTATGCAAAAGAAAAAAAGACAAACTTACAGTCATATTCTCTACCAGCCCACGCCGCTGCTGGTGCTTTAGGACCAGAACGGCCTCCAGGTAGTAAAGTACTAATAGCTTCTGCTGGCTGGAGACTGTCTCGTCTCCTGGTTCTAGCAGCTTCCCGATGGCCTCCAAAAAGTCTCCCCGCGCCGCATGCAGGACAGCCAGACACTCTTGGGGCTTCAGGGACTCTTGGGTGGAAGCTTCATGTCTGTTTAGCATGAAGGAAACGTTTGATGAGCAGAATGACATTACTGCATAGCAAATTATAGCTGTATTTATACGTTTATAATAAGACAAACACCAACCTCTTTATCCTGACCTCTTGGCTCGCTTGTTTTGAAAGGGCTGTCTGAAGGCTTGTAATAAAATTAATGAATTTCTTGCACATCTGATGCAGCTGTCTGTTTTTAACACGCAAGTCAGTGCTGTGAGTGTGGAACTTGAGAAACCTGTATTTGCAAATAAGAGAGAACAACCATCAGTTTATAGTCCACATGTTACAATTATATCACATCTCACGATAACCAATACCGACCTTTTCAGGCTCTTCATATAATTCTGGACAGTCTGCTTGGACAGCCCAGCCTCAGAAAGGTCCCTGAAGTACTTTCTGGTGTCTTCATGTTTCCTGACAAAGTCCAAGCTGGGACATGAGGAATCCATGTAGAACAGGAACCGGGCAACGTTTTCCATCTGAAACAGGTTATAGCAATTTGGCCAAGAAGAACAATAACAGTCGGGTCTGTCAGCAGTGACATTATCACTGTCACTATTATCCTCATCAGGCATCATCTTTGCCATCTGGTGCATCAGGCGCTGGGAGAGGGGGCACATCTAACACCGCACGTCCCTCTTCGCTGAGCTGCTTCATCAACATGTAACACATGATAATTTACATTCCCAATATAAAACCTGAAGTGAATAATGATTGAAATGAATGAAGAGCATCTTACCTCCTGCTTGTAGTTCTCGTTGGCCAGATCTGTCTCGAGGTAAATTCCAAAAGCACTCAGGAGTGGATGATCTACAGAGTGCTTCTGATAGAGTCCTCGCTTCTCCATGGCTATCCTTACAGACGTGGACCACTTAGAAGGCCCCTCCCTGAAATGAAGCATATATCATTGTTAACTGTAAATATACCTTTAATCATGAAAATGCAACAAGAGATGTGACACAATGACTCGTGCCTTGAAGAAAGACACCTACATCTGACAGGTTTCCTTGGCTGATGGTCCTCCTGGCACCACGTTTGGTGTCTCAGGTGCAGGAGCTGGATCAGGTCTCACTGGAACAGGGGCCACGTGCGGCACTGTATTTCCCCTGTCCTCCAGCTCCCGGATCAACCTGTTCCACAAAATAATTTATATTTCCAACATGAAACCTGAAATTATGGCTAAAGTCAATGAGTAAGTTAAAGATTAAAATGAAAAAAGAAAATGTGAATAAGGACATAATGAATAAAAGAGATTATACCTGATGTCAGGAGAGGGGTCTTGCAAAATCGACACGATGAGGCCGTACTCCCACACAATGCCGGTTTGCAGAAGCCGTGCAGCTCGTTTCTTTGCCGAGTCGACGATGGCAGCGATCTCCTCGGCTGTGGCCTTCTTCATGCAGGTCCTCCGTAAGTGCACAGGAAGGTTTTGGTATGTCTTCTTGCATCGAGTGCAGAAGAGGTAATGGCGGCTAGCAGAAGCACCGATGGAGAGACAAGTTATCACTCATGAACAGCTACAGCATCATGCAGACTTTCAACAAAATATGACGGAATGAATAAATAAAAGCACTTTAGACTGAAATAAACCTGGAATGATATATTGCATTGCAGCTAAAAAACAGTAAAAAACAATTACTTTTACGAATGCATCTAAACCTTTGTACTAACAGCGGTAAAGGAAAAAAACACTTACTTCTCAGAATCCATGCTCAGTTATAGGAGAGTTGTCCAAAAACAAGGGAGAGAGAAAGGTATTCCAAAAGAAAGGAGAAGGTTCTGGCCTTGGCTGAACAAATAAACAGAACTAATGCTTTGCCTGTAGAGCCACGTAACATATAGGTTATACCTAACCAATCAGAGAACAGATCCCAGATGGTCTAATTATAATAATGCAGATTTACATGAGAGTAAATAATGCACACTAAGCCATGTTAATAGCCCTTTAATAGGTTTTGCACTTAGCTTCTTAATAGACCATTCCTACATTTATGGACGTACTTATCAAATGCAAATTTTGCCGCGAGCCATTATAAATAAAGCAACTGATACATTTACCTAGTTGAGAATCTGGGAATAGAAGACAATAATACACAGTAAGCATGACTGTGACATTCAATATTATTTGCTTTAAAAATTTGACTGACAGAAGAGGCACTAAAATTGATCCTTGTGGCACCCCACGTGTAACATCTTATCGTTCTGATTCATAATTATCCAAAACAATAAAACTGGCCCTGCCTTCCAAATAGGACTTAAACCAGCTAAGGTCAGTACCAGGTAACCCAACCCAATTTTGCAGTCTACCTAATAAAAGTTTATTATAAACAGCATCAAAGCTGCTGTCAGATTTAAAAGACCGAGAGACACCCTTCCTGCATTAGTACTGAAGCAATTGTCCTTCAGGATCTAAATGAGAGCAGTTTCTGTGCTGCTCATCAAAGCAGGGAATACTTTTTATGAAATGACTAATCTGATCGTAAATAGCTTTTTCAATAATATTGCCTGAGAAAGGAAGATGAAATAGGTCTGTAATTATCCAGAAGGGAGCTTTCATTTGGATCTTGGAAACTTGTACAAGACATTTACCACATTGGAGATCTTTGAATGCTTTTTCCATTTTATTTTAATTCATTAATATGCTGCAAAGTGAATTTGCAGCCCAACATTTCTGAACACCATTTTAATAAATACTGTCTTTTTAATTTGTTTAAAAACAACAAGGGGAAAAACTTAAAAAATGTAGTTGAAGAACAAGTGTCTGGAAAAAGTACATTTACCTGAGAGGTGTACTGAGACATAACTGCATACTGAGACATACCTGCATTCCTACACTAATGGCCTTACTAATCAAATGCAAAATGTCACACACACATAATAACAGTCAGATTCACAGATGTAAATGTGAGGCACTCAGTTTGGACATGTATATTATATGTAAGGCAGTGAATATAAGTAGGATATTTAGGTTAAACCTAAAGAAACCACACTGCAGTATCAAGAACACACAATCAGACACTGCTTTAAAATGTTACACATTAAACTAGAACTACTATCCTGCGCAAATTTGAGTAAATTCCCTAGAACTCGCAGGCCTTCAGCCCCATTGTCCTCCTGCTTTTGTTGTGCAAACACACCAATTACCTGTGAACCCTGGCACATTTGCATTTACTCAGACTGCTAGCTCAAATCCAAGGCAGCCCGAACCTATGTGTGTGACATGGGAACCTTCACTGAAGCCTGCCATATCTATACAAAATATCCCACATGCTGACTGACCTGCAAAATGAAAGACACACATCCACGAAATATATGGAAACAAATCTGTTTTATTGGAAAAATAGAATGAAAATAATGTGAAAATAGAATGAAAAGTTGCTAATAGAATGAAATGAATAGAATGAAACCATGCTAAAACATCAGTCGCCAATGTATGTTTGTACACAAATGTCATAAGCTGCGTGAAGTCATGGTCCATGGTTGATCACGTGCCCGTACACTCAGTTCCAGGTTCATTTGTCTCAGTGGTCACTCTCCCACACTGTTTGTCTGTCTGTTTCAAAGTCTGTGTTTGCAGCGTTTGCAGACCCAGTGACCATCGTCTCTGCATTTGGCGCAGGTGAATTTCTGACACTTTCTGACACTTAAATGTAGTTGAAGAACATGCATCTGGAAAAAGTTATGTTGCACATTTACCTGAGAACTGTAGTGAGACATACCTGCATTCCTACACTGATGGCCTTACTAATCAAATGTAAAATGTGACACATCATGACACGCATAACAGTCTGATTCACAGATGGAAATGTAAGGAAAATAAGTAGGATATTTAGGTTAAACCTAAAGAAACCATACTGCAGTATCAATAACACAAAGACACTGCTTTAAAATGTTACACATTAAGGGAGTTCATGCATTTGCTTAACCAGAATCTGAGAATAGAGAGCTATACTGATGTAGTTTCCTAGCTTCTCACTACTTCTGTGACCACACAGGCTAGACAAAGTTTTTTATACAGCAACATTCACAAACAGTTATTAGTATTAGAAACAGGGTTACTAACCTAAGGCTATGCTAATGATGATTCGTATCTGATCTATGAGATTGGCAATCCTGGTTTTGTTTTGAGCTGTGATGCTGAACACCCTTTGTGTTTTTCAGAGATGAAGGGCTCGAAGAAGCGTTTTATTGGAATCCGAATGCTCACTATCACGCCGGGGTATGAGATCTTTCTGAATGCCTGTCATATGACAGAATTTTCACATGGTTGTCAATTTCAGACATTACTAAGTCCTTCCTGTACAAAGTTAACTGTGTGCGCTCTTATTTTAAAGTCATTGGCAAAGGTTCTTTGGATGCAAATTCACTACATCTATATCCCATAACTTGTGAATTATTAAATGTTGCTATGTATATTGAGGGGGCGGCACGGTGGTGCAGTGGTTAGCACTGTTGCCTCACACCTCTGGGATCAGCGTTCGCATCTGCGCCTGGGTTCCATGTGTGTGGAGTTTGCATGTTCTCCCCGTGTCGTCGTGGGGTTTCCTCCGGGTACTCC
>JAAGVU020000386.1:0-13166 GCA_011763525.2 Mormyrus iriodes | reverse complement strand
CCCGCAGCCTCCGGGATAGGCTCCGGACCCCCCGCGACCCATATGGAATAAGCGGTTATAGAAAATGGATGGATGGTTGGAATTAAGTTAGCACTTGAAGTGGAGAAAGTGATCATTGAAAGAGTCAGTCAAACAAACAACAATTATTTAATTACTAAATTCCATCAATCCATCCATTTTCCAACCACTTATCCTGGTAACGAACTAATAAATGACCCTTGCTTCTAAAGGTAATTGTACTTTTTAGTCTAATTTAAGGTACAGTAATGGACTCTGCGGAACATCTGCAAGGTACAAACAATATTAATGTACCCCCAATGGTAGAATAATGTTCCTCATAGTCCATTTTTGTACCTTAAAAGGTACGTTTACCTACAGCTAGAGTACAATTGGCAAACCCTTGAGGCAACAAGCAAAGGTACAAATTGGTGCTCTTTTTTCAGACAGCATCAACTCAGCATTTATATTTTTGAAAGGCTAAACAGAGATGACTATAGCCTACAATAACATGCTGCATATACATATCAGTGTGTTTGTATTCTAATTAGCCTACTCTGAGGTATCTGCAGTGCATTGGGAGATACAATATTCACAGCCCATAAATACAGAGTAGACATATGTAAGGAACATATGTTGCAACATACCTGTGATGTAACAGTCATTGACCCTGAGATATCAATACAGAAAATGAGTAGTGGATCGGTTGGAGGCTTAGGCTCAGGGGTCAAGGGAAATAGAAAATCTTGACATTCCACTGTAGCATAATAACCTTGAGAAGATTTCCATGACTGGCAGAAATAACAGTTTTCTACCTAGATAAACATAAAGAGAAAATGCTTAAAATGTACTATTTGTTGCAGATTACTTTATATTTTAATTTGCATTCGTGTAGCGTTGGCAAAATGCTTATCTTGTCAGTGGCAGTAAGCAGAAAGGGTTCATATAATGACCTGAGTAAATGATTTATTATCCATTGTGATTACTGTGACAGTTACTTTGTGTTACTCTGCAATCATTCTCATTGTACCGGCGTGACTGTTATAATGTATGCAAATTACCACATTGTCATAAAGGGACTCCCTTGCTGACCCACACTGTGAGCAGGCTGTAGGCTCACACTCTATTGTGTTCACTGTGGTTGGACACACAAAGACAGAGTCACCATCCTATTGGACACAGGCCATGTTGTTATATCAATGATACATTTCTGCTAACAAAAACTAGCAGAAAACATCAAAGAGGCTTAATGTAGGGATAAATGAGGATGCCACAATCTCATGTGCGGAACACGAACACGGCGATCACGACGATACACTTCTCACCATTTTCTTCAGACACTAATTTCCCCACTGCAACTAGAATCACATTTGGGTTCCCTGGCAATGGCTGCTTGTCCAATAGAACTGCACAATTGATTGTTGTTACACATATGGCTATTAGAATCACAGCCGGATGCATTGATGAGACAAAGAAATGACTGGCTGCCTCATTAACATAATGGGTGGTGCAAAGACCAGCAAACAGCACAGTGATAAAAGAAAGTAGCCTTTCCTCTTACCCATTAATAATTCTGTGCATCTGACTGATAAAACAATGCTGTTTGGTGACTGAAATCCTGACGATGTGACAGTGAAATAGGCAGACTCACCTTCAGATAGACTTTCTGGGGTAGGTGGCGAAGGCATAGGGCCCGATGTAGAAAAAGGTAGGTGTTTATTACTGAATGCTTCATATTCCGGGAGCCTATTCAACAGGAACGAGCTTGAGGATTGTGAGGGGACAAGAGCTGCAATTATAGGGGAAAAAAATATAAACTTTCACTGCATGGGACCGGTGAAAAAAATGATTAGCATCATTGCAGAGAGTTAAATTACTTTTGGTGAGGATATAAAAGCAAGCAGATGATACTGATAACTGTTTTGTTCAGGCAAATTGCTGGTCCTAGCTATAAGGATGGCATCAAATGTGAATATCTTATAATAATCTATTTCAGTATCAGTAGTTCAGTCTTATAATGTGGTTTTTTGTGCTTATATCATTTTTTTCAGCTCTAACTTTGTTAAAAAGACTTCCCTGCCTATTACGACAATCTAAATTTGTTGCTTTTTAAACATTTAGTTCACCCAACAACAATGGTAGTGATGCATTAAGTCAGGAACAATATACTTCCTGCTTCACAAAAAAGCAGTTACCTGGCCTCTCTAACTGTTTGATTTTGGGAATATCCTGGGGATGTCTCATTTCAGCCCCTGCGCCCCCTGCTGTCTGCTGAAAGGAGGAGCAGTCAGGGTCAACAGACTCTGACTCATTCGTATCGCCCTTCGTGCAGAGGCTATCCCCCTGTCTTTGCTCATAAGGTAAAAAGAATCTGGATTGGCCAAAGAAAAAGGTAAGCGGAGAGAGGCGTCCTAGCTGCGATTTTATCTGTGGACAGAGAGCTGTAAGAAATGATGTAGAAAGCATGAGCATGCAGTTTGGTTCTGTGGCATCGAGTCCCACGAGCTCAGCAACTACCAGACACTCACCTTTCTTTTGCTCTACATGCAAAGGTTTTAAGGGTAAGACTTGTGAAGTGGACTTGTTCATTTTCTCCCTCGTTTGGCAGGCTGTGTCCCTGTGCGCCTGCACTCTGCTCCTTGGATTGTCCCTGTCATTTCTCGCCGGGCCTGCCAGACTTTTTGGAGGGGGAGGCGGGGGATGAGCAGGGGGAGTGGGCGAATGGGTCCGGGTTTTATGTGGGGGTGGCAGAAGGGCTGCATGTGTCGGCAGGAGACATGGAAGGGGGCAGACCATGTATAAACAACATTCATTACATGGCAGGCACAGAATATCAAAACTCAAATAATATATAAAGCAATGATGCAGTGATTCATATGAAAGTCAGTTATTCATACAATCAATTCTCACCTGATCGCTTCAAAGGAGCTGGAGTTTGTTTCTGTGCCATTTTTAAATTGGCTGGCTGGGGAACGTAGACAAAACCACAGGCAAACTCCATGTCTTCAGGGACACTCTATTGATTGAAGTAGTAAGAAAAGCCATTTCAAATAAAGCTTTGCCTGTGATCTCCTGTGTAACCATCTTGTCTCTTGGCAGCTTTAATAATATGTTTGTGGGCTGTTTTAAGTGTCATAAATTTATTACCATCATACTTGCTTAGCATTCAAGATAACTTGATTGAATCCCTTTGAAGGTTTGCTAATCCCACTGCTTTGTCATGTGCAATGCTGTTCAGCTACAGATGATATTGCGCTATTGAGAATTTATACAGTTGATAACTCTATTGGTACTTTTCCATTCCCACCAGTAATTAACCAAGCCATACCAGACCTGTATTGCAAACTGACAGTTTTCCATCGGAAATTATGTGAGTCGTACCCAAGCCATACCCATGCTGACACGGCCCTGCGTACTATCAGGGCCGAAAGCGTGACCAAACCGAGCTGGTTGGGTCATCACCATCTGATTGGTTGAAATGCACAGAGATTCCAGTGTTCTGCGCATAGATTATCTGAAGGAAAGCAGGGTATATTCTATATATCATTCATTATTAGTAGTTTTGCACATCACAATGTATTGATGCATTTCCGATAACTCAGAACTTGAATATTTGCAACCTCCTACTTAAAAAAGTACTATAGAACAGCTGAACGGAATAGAATCGTAATGCAAATTTACACAAGTGAATGCTAATTCTGCTAGCGTTTGATGCTAACATAACAGTAATTCTCACAAACGTGCTAGCGGAAAATAGCACATAGTAAAATAATAATAATAATAACAGCGAATAGTAAATCATGATATACACCATGTGAACAGTAAATATGCGCCTCTTCGGTTTTACTTCAGCGTCACTCTCCAGACTCAGCAACGCCTTTACCGAGCCGACCCTCCTGCAGCGGAAAACCATAGTGGGCTGGAACCATGCGGTAACTAGCCTATCTGCGCGGTAAGGCGCGTGTATGTCTCTGTTCCTGTATGCCAGGGGAAAAGTGCCATTTTACATCAAAAATGTGTATGTGTGTGTATGTGTGTGTATGTGTGTGCGCGCACACCACATTTCAGGAATAGCAAGCCACTGCCAAATCAAAGGATAGCCTTAATATGACACTGGGTGACTGTCACAGTCAGGGGTCATCACCGTAGTGGATTATGACATACATTTTGATCAAGCTACAATTTTTATCATAAACATAGTATTTAAGAACGTCTCCATCAGTGTTTCCATGTTTTTGGAGCTGGGAGCGAGCGAAAACATGGACCGTCTGTGGTTCCCTGAGGACTGGGTTGGGAAACACTGCTCTACATAATTTTTTTCTCAATCAAAAAATTTGTCCTTATATGGACATGTTCACAATCCATCATTACAACCATTGTTTGTTTATAAATACTAGGCCGTAAATGTAAAAATGGAACGATTAAAAAATAATACTATTGCAACCACGAATGATTTTAGGTTGAGCTAGTGCCAGAAAACCATGATGACTGTCAAGGGAAGTGAACTAACCTACATAAAACAAAGAGAAGGACATACCACTTACCTTCCTAACTCTCCTTCCAACCAAACACAGGAGAAAATGACAAAAAAAAAATGGCGCTCACCCCTACCACGTCATGCTAAAGGAGACACAAAGATGGGAAGCCAGAGCTGCCACTGTGACCCTTGGCACTAGAGGGGAGCAACACAATTCCTTTGCCAGAAGCTCACCAGTAAAGATTGGCGTTCATAGAAAATGTTGCCTCAGTTGTATCTTGCTCAGCTTGTTTGAGAACTGGTAACTGGAACGGTCATTTATATTATCATCAGGCCACTGGTGACTAAGTGTGTGCAGCAGATAGAGATGTTGTCATTCTGGAAGAATCCACAGCTATCAAGAGAGAAATACTTTACCATAGGATGAATGTGGTCACACAGAATGTTACCCTGCCCTCTGTGCTGCAGTTGAGTTGGGTTAAATCATGTTTGTCAAATGCATCCCTGCAGTCAGGTGAGATAGACTTGTTTGTCTGTTTTGCTTTTGATCTTAGCCTCAGATATGGGCGTCATGGTTGGAGTGTGTTTGCTTTTTTCCACAGTTGCTCGCAGCTGATAATGTCTTGTCTTCATATCTCTGTGTAAAACTCACCTTACCCACCGATCCTCAAAAAACGTCAGCAGGTTCAGCAGTGTTCTCACAGCAGACATGCACTAACAATCACCCCTCTCTCAAAGTCACAGAGGTCAATTCCTCTAGCAATAACAACCAAAAATATTGGGTGAATATGACCATAAGCTAAGGGGTGTGTGGAAGCACTTGTTCCTCTTTACATCCCTCATTTATTAAAGCACACACAGACCTGGTTAGAAGCTGCAGAGCGCCTGGAACCTAGCTCATTTAGCACGGAGGACACCCTGCATGGGATACCAATCCACTGTAGAACATTTATATTCAGCATGTTTCACATGCCCAGTATCAATATTTGCATTTTATTTATCTATCAGATACTGTAAACCTAAGAAACATACAACTGAGAAAGCAGGGCCAGCCAGTCCATGGAGTGATAGGGGTTAAGGGCCTTGCTCAAGGGATTTGAACCAGCAACCTTCCAATCACAGACGCAGAATCCTAACGCACAGAGCCACACATCACCCCTGAAAAATGTGTCTGTCAAAATGACTGTCTTTCTTTACATATATGATGCACAGGAAATACAGAAAAAAATAACAGACGACAACATATATCTGAAGCATGCATAATGAAAGAATTAATTGTTTTATTAGACTGCAAGACCGTTTGCATGATCAATGAGCTACATGATAGTGTCTTTTGTTTAATTGTGCTTACATAAAAGTAACATTTCTATAGGTTTTTGTATTGTTGACTTCAAAACAGCCTGCTCCTGCTATTTCTGCACACTCATGTTTTTCAGGACCGGCTGGTTTTGCTGGTTTTTCCTCATAGGTGCTTTCCATGATCACAGCAGTCGTCAAACTTCTGCAGTTATGAAGGATAGGCTGTGACAGATCACAATCTTAAAAGTGGAGCGTCACAGGATACAAAAGGTGTCTCCAGGCCCTCTTAGGCGTGACGCATGTAGGAGACCACAGCCCCATTATTCAAAAATGTACCTTTCCAAATTAGAAACATCAGCTAGTTTTTGCATGATAAATCCCTCCATCAAAACATCCCAAGTGCACCAATTTTCTCATCATACAAACATCAGACACAACACACCAGTGTCCATGTTACGCTACTCTCAGGGTCTGAGCGCTGTTGCTTGTTAATGCACATGTATTCATGAAAGCACACATCATTAAAGCATAATTATTAACCAACAGCTGATGTGTGTGCGGGGGACAGTGTGGTAGAACAATGGAATACTACACCACACATTACATATGCAAGCACACAATGCATATGTATACAAAAAAAGACTGAAAGACTCTCCAGAGAGCACCAGACACACACGTCACAGCTATTAACTGAACCACAGTGTCAACAATTTTTGACAAGCTCTAAAATATAACTGCCAAGGAATTAATCACACGTTCATCTTGGAAATGATTTATCACAAGAGTACAGAACACAATGTTTAACACTGACACAAAATTTAGCGCGGGTCCACTAAGGAACTTACCAGCACCTGTTTTCAGCTTGAGGATGTGCCGCCAGTATAAGACCTGCTGGGGGAATGTGGCGAAGGAGGGGAGAAGAGAGCAGCGAGATCGGATTGGTGATGAGAAAGGACAAGGAAACCAGGGGGAGTAGTGAGTGCGTCTAACTCACTCCTGTCTTTCATTCAGTGTTTTTTTGTGTGTGATGCAATCACAGCCACACTCCGTCATACACAGGTTATTCCACCACCCACAGGTTAATCTGTTACGTACAGGTTACTCTTACTCCGTCACTCACAAGTTACTCCATCGCCCACAAGTTACTCTGTCACCCACAGGTTACTCCACCACTCACAGGTTAATCTGTCACGGTCAGATTTTTCTTACTCCATCACCCACAGGTTATTCAACCACTCACAGGTTACTCAGTCACCCAGAGGTTGCTCCATCACCCACTGGTTACTCTGCCACTCACAGGTTACTCTGTCCCCCACAGGTTATTCCATCACCCAGAGGTTACACCATCATGGACAGGTTACTCCACCACCCACAGGGTACTCCATCACCCACAGGTCACTCCACCACCCACAGGTTACTCCATCACCCACAGGTTACTCGGCCCCAGGCAAATAAACTAAAATTTTTAAGCTACAACAGTTTATTCATTAATGTGTGTTCACCATACAGTCAATTTAGTAGATAATAAATCATCTGATTTCCTGTCTCGTGCACAAGGGCAAATGGTCACGGTACCCAAAATGTGTAGAGTGCATGGACAGAGACTGTCTGTAAACAAATGAAGATTCATGGCCTCAGTCAGACTGCTTTTGCAAAAACTCTGTCCTTTTGTTTCTGCACTGGTTCTCAGAGGATAGGCACAAACGTGGACAAACGGCACGACAGTCCAAATGTGATCTGAGCGACCAGTAATTAATTACAATAAAGGTGTACTCAGTTGCAAATATCTGTAAAGTTCCATTCAAAAGATATCAAAAAATTGGTACATTGCAAAACAAGCCATTTTTGCTGTATGAAAAATGCACACATGTGCAATAAAGCAAAGCAAAGAAAATAAAAAATAATGAGGAGAAGCATCTCATTTTCTATGTAGGGAAAAGAAATCGCAGCTCACCTCAGTGACACCAATAACGGTAATGAACGTAGAATAAAATAATTACAGGGTGCTTTAGCCTGAAGCATCATGCAATCCAACGCAGCTACTGAGAACTGACAGTGTGTACATATATTAAGCTCATTATCTCAATATACTCATGTAAAAATAAGTGGAAAGGACCCCTGATAAAGTGACACGGCGGACGGCCTTCTCGGGTCTGCTAGGCCTACTAGAGCCACCCATTCGACCAGGACCTGCTTCCCCGCAACCGAGTACAGAAAACAAGTAAGGCTAATTTTACAGCAGCTCACAGTGAGGCTGTAACTCCTACATGGCTCCATAAGAGAACTGGTTTTGATGATCATGTTTAATCTGTGTAATAATTATAGTAAAAGACTTTACACCAACAAATGTGCCCATGGATCTTTAAACTGAAATGGCGTGATGTGATGCAGCAGTCAGCTGAGTATCATTAGCTTAGCAACACTTATGTATCTCTGTGCTCAAGGGTATGAAATCAATGCTCTATAATGTGAACAGGTCACATGCTTTTCGAACACAAAGATGTATTTCTGGAACAAATGTTCTTTTTGTATGATATAACTCCCCCCCCCCCCTACACACACACACCCCAAGAATTGCGACCTAGGTTACTGTACAACTTCAACATAATTAGCTGGGTATAGTCCTTCTCTGCCCCCATCTTTCATTCCTCTGCACCAGCCCTGGTCATCTTCTTCCTCTGTTTTGATGAACTCATCCCCTGGGGAAAAATCAGAAAGCAGTGAAGAGAAGCTCATCACAATCACAAGACAAGAGTGGATTAAATGATACACTTGAAGGTGACACTTTTGCTAGATTTGAAATACATTTCCCATACAGGCTTTGCTCCAGATGTTTGGGCAGATTCAGGAAGTGCCGGGCAGAATTCCAGCTCAATATGAGAACTAAGGGCCCCAGAAAAAAGGTCTATCCACCTAACCTAAGGATGTCAGCATTATAAAATAATAGTTTGAGCTTTTCTGAAGCAATCTTGTCCTTCCTATGGAATTTACAAGCTCATATTAAGTTTAGTATATGTTTAAAAAAGGGCACATCCAGTATAATTCCTGGCAACCTATCGGGAAGTGATAGCACCTAGCCTGTGGATTTTGCTGTTTTTAGCCTGACTGGGATGCCATAATCGCAGTTATCAATATCTCTGCAAAGTGAGACCGAGCCAGCAAGTGCTCAGCATACAAAATGCCAGAGCTGGGCACAGAGGACGGGTGAAAAAAAGGCGAGACTGAGGAACGATCAGTCAAACACGAACAGGGCTGCAGATGCAGACAGAAAGACTAGCAGGCCTTAAGGATGCACTTAAAGAGACAGCTTTTAACGATTAGCTAGCAGCATCACCTGCTTTAAAGGAAAGTTCATCTGGCTCCTGTCCCACGTAGTCATACAGTGCCCTGACTCGCACCCCTCCAATCATCACACTGCAGAACAGAGAAGGCCACGGAGGCCAGCCATTAGGCGTTACCTCTGCACTCTGCTTGGGAACAGGCATGATTATGCTCATCTTACGTTCTTTCTGGCGGGTTCTTCTGTTCTTCCTTCTTTCCTTTCTTCTGCTTCTTTTGAGGTGCAGTCCATTCCTGAAAAATGCCCCCTCTTCTTTTAATCAGTACTCAGATGCTACACAGACACTCCAGTCCTACCTCAGCCAGTCAGGCTGCCCGCCCATGCTATGATAATTTCGTTCGCTGATGGCTGGTGTCGTACCTGGAAGTGCGGCCAGTCAGTGGGCATCCCTGGACCATGGTTATTCTTCCACCATCGCAGGTCTTCCTGCTCGTTGATGGACATCAGCGTGTGGTGGAGCTCACTGTACACTGCCTTCACGCTGAAAGGAATGATCGGGGAGCTGAGAAATCAAACTGAGAAGGCGACAGGAAGAGGAAAGGCCTACAAGGAGAGGAAAGGCCTCAGCCTTAACATCATGCAGTCCATCCGTCTGTCACAGGAAGGTAACAGAAGGAAAGACCTGCTCCGGTTGAAACGACGAATACAGCCGTGTAAAGATGGGAGAGAAAAAAGTCAAAAAGCGGCCATTTTCATTTCAGCATAGGTGAAATAAAGAAAATGAAAGGCTAGTCTAAGGAAGGGCAATAAGGTCTAGGTGTGTAATAACTCCAGAGACAAAGCAGAAGTTTGATTTACGTTGTCAGGATATTGGAAAATCTTTAGTAATTTCCTTTGCAATATTGTTGGTGATTAAGTACCGAAGTGACAAAATTTTTGACAAAATAGTTTTGTCATCTGGCATTGCCCCACTGGGGGGCGCCCTCCCATCGAGTCACAGTGTGCATGCAGAGGACGGTGTTCTCCAGGAACCTGAGAAACAGACAGAGCGTCACAGTGGGCCAGCACATTTACCTCTCATTATTAGTGACATCCAGGTGCCTGTGTATCGAGAGGAAAGCCTGCTTCAGGAAGCTGATCCTCTTCCGCTCTTCTTCCTGGGACTGGTCAAAAATGGACTCCATTTCCTCCATGTAACGGGGGGCATAACGTGTCACTTCCTCCAGCACCTTTTCGTAGCGGTTGCGCACCTGGGGGGTTAGGGTTAAGGTTAAAGTTCTTGGGGGGGGGGCGGGGAATGTGACAGCCTCGGGTCACCAAAGCCATGGTCAGTCTCATCTACATGATGTTTTTAGTACATCTGGGTCATCTGCAGCTCCAGGTTTGGCTCGCGGAGCAGAGAGTGTACTTTGGAACATCTGAGAATATGAGCAACCAGAGCCAATTACTAAAAAAGAAACTGCAAGTTTTAATATTTCGTTTTATGTGTTTATATCTATGTCTGACCATATGCTTGGCTGACATTTGTATTTACATTACGTATAAAAATTTAAACAAAAGATTTCACCAAATAATTTTTAAAATGTACATTTGCGTGTGTATTGAAAACAACAGCTGCATTCTAATTTTGGATTTCATTTTTTCTAATTATAATTAAATTTATTGGTTGCCTGCTGGGCTTTCTGCTGTATTATTTGTTAACAGACCGGCCAGGGACTCACTTTCTCCTTTTCCAGTTTGGCCTGCTCCCTCTCCTCTTGGATCTTCCTCTGCTTCTCGATAGCGATGTCAGGGTTGCCTCTGGCATGGGTCTCCCGGTCTTGGGCGACATGCTCCTTGCGGCACGCCTTGTGGTAGGCATTGCGTGCCTTGTCCAGCTTGAGGACACCACAGACGATGGCGCATGTAAACCCAGTGAAGGACATCCCTCCCGACTCATTGCAGCAGGCCGAAAAAGTGGAGTGAAATAGCAAGCAGACACGTGTGCTAATCTACATGGAAGCCACAACTCACATTTACTAGGACCCCAGCGAAATGTACTTCTCTGAAGGAATAATTCCCTTAGCTCTGTCAGTCATAAAGGAAAGGAAATCCATTACTGATACACTAGAATGTCTGAGCTCTTATAGTGCAATCAAAAGCAATTCAAAGAAATGTAAGCATTCATGTTTCTCAACCAAGACCAAAGATATGTGATCGGTCAATAGCAGGAGCCAATTCAAGACCGGCAAATACAACCCCTGGACCCCCTTAAATGGATGGAGACTTTAACCCCCCCCCCATGCTCAACCCAAAGTTATGCCCTTGAGAGATATGAACTTGTAATTCAGTATGCAAACTTTGACCCATAGACAAACTGCCCGTGCAAGAAAATTCTCTATAACTTCACCCTGGAAAATGTCCCTTGCTTTCACTTTATATAATGGGTTAGTTTACCTTCTTCAGCCTCTTGGCCCATGGTTTCTGGGCACGCGAAAAGCCCGTATCAAAGTCCTGTGACTCCCGAAAACCCCCGAACATTTTCTTGTGGAAGGTCTCCTTCTGCCAAGTCCGCACTCGATCCCCGTCCTCAGACACAAGAGATCGGCAGATGGAGGTGTGCAGGAGGGACAGGCGATCGGCGGAGGTGAGGAAGCATTGCCACGCCCGCAGCAGAGAGCCATAGAGGGGGCCTGGGGGGGTAGGCAGAGGCGGGGGGTGAGGGAGGAGTAGGCCATGTTCACAGCACAACACCTACAGCCCTTCGGGGGGATTAAGAGACCTCAAGGAGGGCAGTGTATGGCTCACTGGGTTAGGCCTCTGTGATCAGAAGGTCGCTGACACAAATCCTTTCTGCTCCAAAATAGTCACATGTCTGTTGCTCCCTTGAGCAAGACCCTTAACGTCCCCCGAAAAGCTCCAGGGGCACTAGACAGATGGCTGACCCTGTACTTAGACCCCAAGCTTCCCTCTCAACTCAATATGTGTGTGTCTCAACGGAGAGCAAGATCAGATATGAAGCCTTCCAATGTACCTGTATTTATGCAAATGCCAAATAAAGCTTCATTTAAAATTTCATTTGCGCTGGAAGAGCCTCCCCTATCAACCTCGACAGTGAGTCGGGGGTCATGCTACTCACTTGCGTCCACCAGCGGCTTCCACTTGGTGCTCCACTCGCACAGCTGCTGTGCATACTGCCTCTCCACCCGCGCCCTCTCCTGGAAGCATGCCACAATCTCGCTGCACGCCTGGAAGGAGTCCTCTGTGCGCCTCACTGTACGCTGGTAGTTCCCTGGCTGATGAAGACATGGAGCAGAAACCAGTGATCATTCGCCAGCTGAGGTGGGGGGGGGGGGGGGTAGTGGCGGGGAGATTTCCTGGACTTCACTGGTTTTCACTGACTTCCAACATTAGCTTTGTGCTAAAGCCATGTTTGACGCGTCCGCTTTCACAGGGAGGATTTTTTCCAAAAGGAGGAAAAAGTGCCAGCATGCGTGTGTGTATATGTGTGTGTGTGTGAGAGAGAGAGAGAGAGAGAGAGAGAGAGAGAGAGACAGAGAGAGAGACAGAGAGAGAGGCACGTAATGGTATTTCCAGAGTGAGCATTTGTTTGTTGATGTGGAGTCTGGCAAATCCATCTGCTATTTTCCTGGCACTGTGCTGTTTCCCTGTCTTGCCGTTTCTCCTGGAGTCCATCGCATGAGCTGTGCGCTGCAGCGTCCCGGCAACTGGGGCTCCTGAGATAATCCCAGCATAGCGCAGTGATACCATAACACTGTCTCCAATTAGACAGCACCTGTTACCAGTTACTGTTTGAGGTGGCAGAGGTGCAGGAGCCGAGAGACTTTGACTTTGTCAGACAAATGGTGGGCAATCTTATTTGTTCGGCATGAATTTTGGTCAACGGAAAAAGAAATTGGCAACATACTCTCTGAATTTTCTTTATCGGCTCGCAAACACGTTGCCCTGCTGTCAGTTCAGGGCATGCGACAGCTGCGGGACAAAGAGGTCGCACTTGGAGCTAAGTGGAAGCATGCGAGCGACCCGTTAGCCAAGAGTAACACTGCAAGCAGATCGTGAGCGCATGCAACCCACATGGCTGCCAGCCAATGGACATGTGGGGTGGGGGGTGGG
>JAAGVU020000385.1:0-13168 GCA_011763525.2 Mormyrus iriodes | reverse complement strand
TCTATAGGAAAGCATGGCTGGTGAGTCAGTTACCACTCTGGCTTTTCTGCTCTGCTTTCTGGGCCTCCCAGCTGTGCCCTGTCTTTCTCTCTCTTAAGCACGTAGGCTGATGTTCACAGATACTGGAACTGGGGCATCAGCTAGACTGACATCCACTGAGCTGGACTCAAACAAGCTGATGAATCTCCAAGGTGGAGGTGTGAGTGAGGGTCTTGCTCTGTAGTACTCTGCTGTCTGCAAAGCACACTTTTACATTGCAGTTAGAAAATGCTATTGTACAAGGCGAAGTACACGTGAGGCAAATAGCATAGCACATTGCAGACATACAGCTGTCAAAGTGCAGCGATACAGTATTTAAAAACCTGTTGTTTTTACAGTAAAAAACTGGCAGCTGTGGTTGCCAGAACTTCACCGTAGTAAATGTAGTAGAATTTTTTCTACTATTACAGTATAACAGCCGGCATGACATAATTATTTAACAGGACTAAGCGAAAGCAAGAGCTCCCCTAGTGGTTATAGAAATGCATTTTCCCTAGAGCTGATGTAATGGGTCGTGGCCTCACTGCTTGTAGACCACAACTTGGGATAGAAGAACAAATCAAATCATTTCCCTCATTTAATATTAAGATGTTTATTAAGCTTAGTTTTTAGAAACCCAGGCTTAATATTTACACTGTGATTAAGGATGATATACCACAGATATTAGTCTGTATCCCCTTGTTTTGACTTGTGTCTTTTCTGAACTTTTTCTGATGCCTAAAACAATCAGTGTATGTTATTTGGCTTCTTGCCTGTAATGCAAGTGTGTAACTCCAACAGGTTCTTGTTAGTGGATTTTTTCCATTTTTATTGGTTGTGGCAAGTAGTGTGCAAACTAGCAGAAGAAGATTTACTTCTGCTTCTTTCAGCTATGCCTTTCACTCCAACCATAGCAGCCCCCATTCTCACTAAAGCCTCCTCCTAGGTGAATCTGGGAGTGGGTGGTTCCAGGAGCTGCAAAGCACAGAGTGTTACTACTCTTCTAATACCTTTATGAATTGTTTACTCAACATCCAAGGCTACAACTGGTAATCAAAATGGCTCTTACATCACTTTGAAGAACCGTTTTGTGAGTCTTTTTTTGAATCAACTAAACATAAAGTCACAAGTTTCTGCTCAGCTCACCATTTGCTCATCTTCTGAACAATCAGAGCTGAGCTGCCACAGAGAAAGCTTTAATAATATAAGAGAAAATGCCACAAGGTCCTTATTGATTGTCTTTCATGACGGTGGGTAAATATGTGGTGGCTCTTATAGTCCTCACATGAGTTCATGGGTGCACATTCAGATGGGGCAGATACACTATACACTGACACCTCTGGTCATGACCGTAATTCGTTCCAAAACTATGAACGTGACCTGATTTTGACGTGAACTGAAACGAATTTCCTCATAAGATTGTATGTAAATACGATTAATCCGTCCCAGACCCTACGGACTGCTTGTAAGTATAATTTTTTAAAAACTTTTAAGCACAAAAATAGTTAATTATACAACACAATGCACAGTGTAATAAACTCAATGTAAAAAACATTGAATAACACTGAGAAAACCTTAAACAACAGTGAAAACTAGCATTGCAAGAGTTCGTGCTAGGCCAAGTTCACGCTAGACCCTTACGAACCGTTCACGGTAAACTTTTTTTTTTGCATGATTTTAAAGCACAGAAAGAAATCATGATATAAATCCTTAATTTATACAAAAACTGACCATAAACAATCAAGGAATGCCGAATAACTTTGAGAAAATCTTGAACAACAGAGAAAGCTCAAACGAACGCACGTCTGACCGAGAACAATGTACAGGGTGAGACTGTTCACGTGTGTTGTCTTTGTTAATATTGTATACGCAAACAAAAGAAAATGGAAAACGGAAAAAATGGGAAACCATTGGCGCGTAATACGAATTGAAAGGGGAAATGGCCGCCACTGTTTGTGAACGCAACCGGAGGTGAAAGACATGAACAAATGCAAAATTTTCGCGAATTTTTTTGTCGCAACCCGATTTTTACGTGATCGGGGATGATTGTGGCCAGAGGTATTACTGTGTTGGCAAAAGTATTGGAACACCATTCCAAATCATTGAATTCAGGTGTTCAAATCACTTCCATGGCCACTGGTGTATAAAATCAAGTACCTAGGCAGACTGCTTCTACAAACATTTGTGAAAGAATGGATCGCTCTCTGGAGCTCAGTGAATTCAAGCGCAGTACCGTGATAGGATGCCACATGTGCAATAAGTCCATTTGTAAAATTTCCTCGCTAGTAAATATTCCATGGTCAACTGTTAGTGGTATTATAAAAGAGTGGAAGTAATTGGGAACAACAGCAACTCACCAACGAAGTGGTAGGCCACGTAAAATCATAGAGCGGGGACAGCGCATGCTGAGGTGCACAGTGTGCAGAAGTCGCCAACTTTCTGCAGAGTCAATAGCTACAGACCTCCAAACTTCGTGTGGCCTTCAGATTAGCTCAAGAACAGTGCGTCGAGAGCTTCATGGAATGGGTTTCTATAGCCAAGCTGCTGCATCCAAGCCTTGCATCACCAAGTGCAATGCAAAGTATCAGATGCAGTGGTGTAAAGCACACTGCCACTGGACTCTAGAGCAATGGAGACGTGTTCTCAGGAGTGACTAATCACGCTTCTCTGTCTGGCAATCTGATGGACGAGTTTGGGTTTGACGATTGCCAGGAGAACAATACTTGCCTGACTACATTGTGCCAAATGTAAAGTTTGGTGGACGGGGGATTATGGTGTGGGGTTGTTTTTCAGTGGTTGGGCTTGGCCCCTCAGTTCCAACGAAAGTAATGCGTAATGCCTCAGCATATGAAGCCATTTTGGACAATTTCATGCTCCCAACTTTGTGGGAACAGTTTGGGGATAGCTTCTTCCTGTTCCGACATGAATGTGCACCAGTACACAAAGCAAAGTTTATAAAGACATGGATGAGCGAGTTTGGTGTGGAGGAACTTGACTGGGCTGCACAGAGCCCTGACCTCAACCCGATAGAACACCTTTGGGATGAATTAGAACAGAGACTGCGAGCCAGGCCTTCTCGTCCAACATCAGTGCCTGACCTCACAAATGCTCTCCTGGAAGAATAGTCAAATATTCCCATAAACACACCCCTAAACCTTGTGGAAAGCCTTCCCAGGAGAGTTGAAGCTATTATAGCTGCAAAGGGTGGGCCAACTCCATATTAAAGCCTATGTATTACAAATGGGATGCCATTAAAGTTCATGTGTGTAAAGGCAGGTGACCCAATACTTTTGGCAGTATAGTGTATATTGTACCTGCATGTCACCTAAGTGGGCTTACAATCTCAAGAGGGGAGGCATCGGTGCTTTAGCACTCTGTGGTGTCATTTCAACATTATTGGGGTTAATAAAGTTTAACACTGTACAAACAACACCCACTGCATGCTGTAAAGTTATAAATGTAACACTGATCTGTGTGGAGCAATAATATCACCATGCGGTGTAGATTTAACAATGGCACATTTACTGTGTAACCCAATTAACAGTGAGCCACTTCGTTTAATGCAAAACCTTTTTCCGTACTTGTTAGAAGTGAAATCACTGCATTAGACTGTTAATTTAACAATATAACACCATCATATTTCATGGCACAACCTTCATTTATATGGCATTTTAAGGAAATTGATGTGGAATAAAGTAGTATTTTACATTACAGACTGTTAATTGCAAAGTAAAACACCGTTTTATTTCATGGTAAAAAATTTATTTGTATGGTATTCATATAGTATTTTCATGTTAACTATATGGCAAAACAGCATTTCTTTCTATGGTAAAAACTTATATTTGTATGGTAAAATATGTAATCATGCTCAACCTTACTGTAAAATCAGCAGAACTAATATCAAAATTTATCTCTTTCAATCTTTTAATAGTGAGGTGATGCAAATTAGGATGACAGAGTGCTCCGCATAATCCGGGTGCTTGCAAACCAAACAAAGAAAGAGTGCACCGTTGTATACTTTTTTAACACCACCATATAAGGTCTTCTTTGACAGGACTGGTTGTCATACAGCATCTACAGCAATTGATTTCCTCCTTTCGCATGACCTTTGCTTATTACATGTGTGTATTTCAATCACGTAGCCTATTTCTTGACTAACTGGTTACCTATTGTTCCATTGTTAAGGGTCCAAAGCACAAAGTGCTTATGGACACATTGTTTTTGTTAGGATTTCTTATTATTTTTCTGCCCTAAAAGTGATTTCCCAGCCTAAACCGTAAGACGTAGGCTGACCAAATTTGGCTGAAAGATGTCAATTCTTACCCACTACTCAGACTATCCGACCCAAGTCGACCAGTCCGAAGGGGGCGCTGTAGCGCCCCCCAAACCGTTTAGGTCGATATCGCCTGACCCCTTCGTCCTACAGTCGAAATTCTTTTTTCTGCTGATGCAGGCAGCCATGTCCTACCAACCTGCCAATCAAACTTTCAATGTCCGCCTGCGAAGATTTTTTGCTAATTTGCATAATTTGCAAAACCTACTTTTGCCTATAAGTCCTGCCTCATCCGACCAAATCAGGCATGTGAGGTGTCATTCCGATCACACTCCCGAGCTGATCAAGACACCAAATAACAAAAGTCTGACATTTCTCTAACCCACGGCCATTAGCCACACCCAAACAGTACCTGAATTTGGCCTATGTTACTCAGATAGCTATAACTCAGCTGTGCTTTACCCTACCTTAACCAAATTTGAAATGCTACCTCCCAGCCCCCTTCTGGGGACACAGTACAAAGGGGGGCCCATTTGGCCAATAGGGGGCGCTACAACTAAAAACTGGCAATATGTCCATCCTGTCCAAGGAGTTTTTAGTACTGTATGACTTTTTAATACATAGCCCGACACTGACACTGCATACTCAAATTTCCAGCAGTACTGATGTACTGATTCTATGCCTTAGATGGCTTTGCGCAGCTTTGGACCTTTATGTTCCTGCTTGCAGATGCTAGTTACATGTTGTTTCTACTGACAGTGGTTATGCAAGTGCACTTGTGATTTCATATAATGACTTTAAATGCTTCATATTATTGGCTCACAAACAGGATTCCCCCCTCCCAGCTCCTCATATCTCTGCTAACTGTATCCATGGCAACCCTCCCTCCCAAGCCCCAGTTTTCCCAGATGTACCCTGTCTTACTTGCCATGACAATTCCTCCTAACTTATGCCAGGTCAGCATGCTCTAACATGTTTTTCTCTAGCACGCATCCTTAAGAACAAGCAATGTTTCTTAGGAAATGACGGTATGTTTTTGTTGAATGGTGAAATGTTTTAGATGATAAACTTAAATGTATACATCAGCAGTTGTTTAGATAGAATAATACTGTAGCTCCGGGCAGACCATAGCTTCGCGATGGAGGAGAATAAAGACGAGCAATCACGGACTGACATGAAGTTTCTCTTTAATGTAGAACCGCACACATGGAACAGTAACACAGCCAACACACAGCACGGAAACACGTGAAGATTAAGCACACTCATGGCAGGTAATTACACAGTAGCTAGGGAGACATCAGGATCATAGATACAACACTGGTAAAGGTAAACACGACAATAGGGGAAATATAACACAGGTATTAACACTTACAACACAGGGGCTATTTACAACACCTCCCAGCATGCTTAGAGCACGTACTGGGCTCTGCCATATGCAGCTATCTTGCCAGTGCTACAATACTGTTAATTTTATGGTTTTTACTTGCTTGTTACATTATGGTATTTTCCCATTAACTTGACAAAAAATATATATTTTCACTACAGTTGTGTGTTTTCTACATATTATGACAGTAAAAATTCAAGTTATGTGCCATTTGTTGATTTTCATCTGGCCCACGTACCGCATGGAATTATGGCAGTTGAGCGGACCACTCCTGGTTGCTGCATCAGGGACACATCTGGGCCGTAGCAGGGCCATATGTCAGCCAGAAGAGGCCAGGATATGATTCAGATCTGGCCCTAATGTGGCACAAAACCAGTTTCCAAATTTCACACAGATGACAATGTTATTAGGGCCATATCACAACCAGACCTCTCTGCAGTGAATTCCTAGTCAGGCTTCATTCATGTTTAAAGCGCATACAATTAACCACCCAAGACTTTTCAGTAGAAAAGTGTAAAATAGTGTGTTGTGTCTTTTTTTTAAATGTATACATTTCCCTTGGGAACAATAAAGTTTCTTTCTTTCTTTCCTTCTTTCTTTCGGAGAACATGGGGGGTCATGAGGTCCCTGGAAAGGGGTGTGTGGCGCTCCCGATATTTTTGCAAGAGGACGAAGGTCCAAGTCTTTAGAGACCTGGTGCTCCCTGTCTTGCTATATGGCTGTGAGACATGGACGCTCCCCGACCTGACTTGACCGGTTTTGTAGACAATCTGATATGCATGTGCATTTGTGCGTGGTGTTTTGAGACGCTACAGTGCACTTTGAACGTAAACACTTCATGTGGTACATGTGAAAAAATTGTGCCATTATGAATACAAGCTAAAACTTTAGACACAGAATATGTAAATTTCAAGTATGAGATGTGTTACGATCCCCTGTCTAGGTTAGAGGATCGACAGAAAGGTAAGGGAAGGGAAAGGGGAGGAGGCGGGACAACCGGGGAACGAGAAAAGGGAACACGGTAAACGAAGGGATCTTTTTTTATGGTTTTTTATTTTTTTTTACAAAGACGTTTGCAAAAACAAGGTGTAACAAACCACGGGAGTGACACAAGTCAAAACAACGAGAAACCACGTCCCGAACTAAACTAACACTACCCGTGACACAGAAAAACAAAGTAACAAACATGGTCTGAAACTCACTACTCAAAGCAAACGCGAACGTCACACTTACGGAAACAGAACGGCAGTCACTCTCGAAACACAGGCACATGAAACACATAAATCCAGCACAGGATCCAAAGGGCGAGAGGGAGAGCGTAGTCAAAAGTGTACAGCAAAGGGTCGGAACCAGAAATCAGCAAGCAAATCGAGATCGAAGGTATGAAAAAGGGATGGAGCAGAAATCAGAAACCAAGCGCCAAAACAGTCATACACAATAGCAGTCCGAACGAAAATATACTGGATAGCAGAGGGAAGCAAAGGCAAAATTGCGCCATGATGAGCAAAGTCCTACTGGTTAATAGAATCCGAGGTCGAAGGGCGAGGAGGGACGTAGCGAAGGCGTGGCGAAGAACTTGGACGTCCGGCGAATGGTGGCGAGGTCAGGCGAGAGGTGGCGAAGTCGGACGGGTGGTGACGAAGTCGGGCGAAGGGTAGCGAAGTCTGGTGAAGGGATGGCGAAGTCTTGCGAGAGGTTGGCAAAGTTGGGCAGCAACAGGCAAACAGTGTCCAAAGCGGGAGGTCGCATACCCAACCGTAACCCGGGGTTCGTAACAGATGGTAAAAAAATAAAGACTATGTATGAGTCAGTGTCATTCAAGTGCTTACTGGAAGGAACACGTTTAATATATAAAATAAACACTTTCACAAAAGGTACAAAATCATCAAGCTCATAGAGAGAAACGGTGCAGCTGGAGTCTGTTCTGCGGCCTTCATGGACTGTGCAGTCCCTGATGGTCTTCGGCATCTCTGTCGATCAAACACAGTCGGCTTGCGATTCTACGCTGTAGGAAGATAAGTAAAAAAATAAAAGTAAATATGCACAGTAAATGTCATTCGGAATACGTAACAGCAAAAAGCATAATCAAGAGCACTTGGCATGATACCTTGGTGAGCTCTGTAGGCCCTGCTGTCTCACTGAAGGAAAGGCATGTGTCTGATTCCCTGGCAGGAAGATGTCCAACATCTTCCTTTATCCAAACAGTGCCATCTTTCGCCTTCATGCTTGGTGCAGCTGCTTATCCTTTTGAGTTGGCACGCGTTTCTTGTGGGGAGGGTTGCTATCCTCTATCTGATGTACCACCCTTGTCATCATCTGCTAACACAGCAGAGTGCACCTCTGTATCAGTTACTTCATCTTCGACAGCATGTAACATGTTACGATATGTTCCCATTGAATTGAAATATTCCATCAGAATGTTCTGTTCCATTAGAAAACCACATTGTGTTACCCCAAATTAACATCACAAGTTGAATGTGTTTCTTGAAAATAACAAAGGTTAGCCTAAAATTGCTTCATAAAAATAAACAAAGCCTTTCTCTTTATTATCTTTATTATGCAGCCCCTTAGTATTAAGCGAAACAAATGACAAATTACCCACATAGCAAGATGAGTCTGAACCGGATCCGGGGCGAAATGTTGATCAGAAATTGTTGCAGATCCATAAACCGGATCTGGCCTGGTGTCTTTTGCACAACGGACTAATAATGGTCCAAATCCGCTTTCTGGATTTGAAACAGATAAGGACCATATCTGGGCCAGCTTCTCATTGAATGTTACCAAATCTGGCCTGTATTTATACCAGTCCCAAGTTAAATTCTCAGACTCATTTATTCCAGACTGACTACTGACCAGTTCTACTCCAGGATCCTAACTTAATTTAATAAATGCTTTTATTTGCCAGTTGCACAAGTACATCAGGATGCATCTTTGCACCTACCCAATCTTGCTCTTCATATGTTGGCGGTGACTGTACATGGTTGGACAATGTGTGGCATTCCTGGAAGTAGAGAAGGTTAAGGGTCTTGCTGAAGGGCCCACGCACATCATTGTGGCTGTTCTGTCAAGGCCAGGGCTTGAACCGGTGATCTACTGATCTTAGCCCAATGACCTACTCATCACACATGTACATTGGGGAAGTAACTTTCAAAATGTAATCCATTACACACAGAGGTGGAAAGGTCACATCCAGAAAGTACAAATCCATTTTGGATGGCTAACTGCTAAGAGAAGCCAAGCAACAGGCTGTCTCCTATCTGCTTAAAACATTCAAACCAGATGAATACATTAAGACCTGCCCAGACTAACCCTGATTTACTGCACATGAAGAAAATACTTCAGGGTTTACTTTGTGGAGATACACATCTTCAAATACTACAACACTTCTAAAGGCAAAAAGTCAACTAACATAAAGCAATAAACTCCAGCAACCCTAAAAGACCCTGAAAAGTAAGCAATTATACAATTTGGTAGAGACTAATATCCGGAACATACCATCTTCGATAACGATGAGCTTCTAAAAATTAAGCTTAAATCAAAATCTGATTTTTAAATAAGCAAAATCATTTCATTTGTTTTTCTATCCCAAGTCACAGCCTGAAAGCAATGAGGCCTCTAGCCATTATATCTCCTCCAGGGAAAATGCACTCCTATAGCCACTAGGGGAGCTCTCACCTGCTCTCAGCCCTAATAAATAATGTTATGCAATCTAGTAACCAATTAAATTGGTGTGAAACATGAAAGTTTAGTGAGATTAACTCAACTATGTACTGTTCTCAGAGCATAAAGTAAATAGCATCAACTTCAAAAGAATGTTCCATTTTCAAAATACTAATAATAATGTGTGGAACCACAGTCCATGATTCAACTGAGTTCATTTGAAGTAACTTTTTTTCAGTGTGGTTGGTTGAAACAAACACTTGGTCTGGATTTGTACTTTCAGGACCTGACCTTTCCACCTCTGTCTGTAATGGATTACATTTTTAAAGTAATTTCCTCTACATTAAACTTAACACATATGGGTGGTGAGTAGGTCAACAGGCTAAGTCTTTCTGCTCAAGATCAGTGATTCAAGCCCCTGCCATCTCAGAACGATCACATGTCCTTGGGCCGTTGAGCAAGACCCTTAATCCCCAGCTCCAGGGGTACTGCATGTTGGCTAACCCTGCACTGTGACCCCCAAGCTCTGGAAAGAGATGGGTTAGGCAAAGAGACACATTCCAGTGTACTTGGACAAATAAAAGCATTCATTTCTTTATTATGAATCCTAGAGCAGAACTGGTCTGCAGTCAGTCTAGAAAAAATGAATCTGAGCCACAATCGAACCAGATCAGAATTTTTTTTATAGAACTTTCAATTCTGGTGCAAGTACAGGCCAGATTTGGTAATATTCAATGTAAAGCTGTTGCAGATATACAGCTTATCTGTTTCAGATCTGGAAAGCGGATTCAGACCATTTGTGCAAAAAGACACTAGGCCAGATCCGGTTCACAGACCTGTGGCGACTTCTGAACAGTATTTTGCCCAGATCCGTTTTAGACTTATCTTGCTATGTAGGTAATGTTTTATTAACAAGAAAAAAAAAACCAGTTTTAACAAGAAAACATTTTAATGCAGAGGTATGTAATTTAAATCAATGTTACTAAGATTGAGCACCATTTAAAACTTAAAACTACCTGATGAAATACTAAACATTTTTTTCCTTCCTTTTTCCCAATAAGGAAGCCTCTAAAGCAAAGACATACATGTAAGATAAAAAAGAAAAAAACATTTAGAAATTTTACTCTCCCCATGTTACTTATGTTCCATTTAAGAATCCATGACCAGCAATAAAAATGCCATCTTACCCTCTTCTCTTACCTTTTCTATTACAGACCAAAGTTTCTGTTTATTCTCTCTGTCCTCCTTTGCCAAATATACAGACGATTACGCCATTAAACTCAATTACTTGATTATTAAAAAGCATCAATTAAAATGTTCCTTTTTTATTACGTGACAATATGCCAGTAGACACCACCTAGCAGATGAGGGTCCAGATAAAGAGGGAAAGCCGCAGTTGTGTGAAAGCACTTCACATTAAACGTGAATAAAAATGCAATCATCTGTCAGTTTTGCAAAGCATAAGTTAAATATCACCACTGCACAACTGCAATGCAAATACCTCTTTAAAGGAAACATTTGGGCTTGACAGACTCACCCAGGAATGCGAGGTTAGCACGGTTAACTGTTGAAAGCACGTTTTACTAGACGTCTCTGTCTCATGTTGTTTTAGAGTTACTATAACAGTTATTACACCCTTTATGCTATGGATGGGCACTCAGGGCACCTGACTGCAAATGAAAGTTAACATGCCAACATTAAAAAATTAATTAAAATTCACCTGTTAATAAATCTAGAAACGCAAGGGGTGTGCAGGAGTTTCCAATCATTCTAAATGCTTAACTAATATCTTGTTACAGCTAAAGTAGGCTATTGTCTTAACTATTAACTAGAGTAATTCACAAGTAGTGAAAGGGCTCAGATCTCAAAAACGATTGGTGTGCATAGTTGTCTGTGTACTAAGTCTTAAGAATTTGTGATTAAAAACCACCTACCTAAATTTACCACGATGTAAGAAGAATGTCTTTGTAAAATGTTCCAAGATTGAAGTAGAATTTTAGGAGCTATGTTCACCACTCCACAGGGTAGCATAATGGTGCAGTGGTTCACACTGTTGCCTTACACCTCTGGGACCTAGGTTCAAGTCTCCACCAAGGTTCCACGTGTTTGTGATTTGCATGTTCTCCTCATGTCGTTGTGGGGTTCCTTTGGGTACTCTGGTTTCCCCCCCACACAAGACCTCACAAGAAGATTTGGTGGTTAACTGTATCAAAAGCCACAGGGCGGTCTAGTAGGATCAGGACAGATGAACAGGATGCAGCTCTTGTGGTTCTCAGAGTGTCCTCAACAGTGAGGAGGGCAGCCTCAGCTAAGGTTCCAGGTGTGAAGCCAGACTGAAGTGTACACGGGGGGTTGGTTTTTGTGGGAAATTCAGATACTTGGCTGAGGACAGCACGTTCAAGAGTTTTGGGTAAGAATGACAGGAGAGAGACTGGCCAATAATTTTCTTTTTAAAGCAGCAGTATTACACAAGCCTACTTAAATGTGGCAGTGAATGTGGCATTTGTAAGAGACGAGTTAATCAGGTGGGAAAATGCTGGAGTTAATGTAGCAGAGATGGGCTGTAGGAGGTGGAAGGGGACAGGGTCCAAAGCACAGATGGTGGGCTGATGGGTGAGTAGGCCAGAAACATCCTGGCTGGTGAGGGGGTTAAAGGAGAGAGAAGAAGGACCATGTATGGAGGGATCCATGTGAGTTGAGGGTGCAGAGAACTGGTGGTTGATGTCTGTCATCTTCTCATTGAAGAAAGTGGCAACATCAACAGCAGTCAGGGTGGGGGGAGGGATATGGACGGCATGTTTTGCCATGTTACGGTCAGATGGGGCTTTGCTGTGAGTAGCTGCAGCACATCCTGTCTCACTGTATTTGCTTGTTTGGCTCCTGGACATGCTGCTTCCTGTGTGACTGACTGCCTTTCAGCAGCACAACTGAGTCACGCAGGTTAATTGCAAGTATCTTAGCTCAACTTATGTTGTGAAACTGCTAAGTGTGGCAACTATTGGTTGCTAGCTATGGTAACAATTTTAACTCAGATTCTGACTAGAAACTGCTGGATGTAGATGTATGTTTTAGTTTCTATTAGAGTTCAGAACAAACTATATATGGAAATGAGGTTTTCTATTGGCTAAGAGGAATGAGAAAACATCTGTGTTGAGGTATAAAAGAAGGTAAATAATTACCTCTCAGTCAGTCTCTTTCCCATGTGCTCATGTTGTGTGCGGCGCTGCACTGCTGCCTGCTGACAAAATAAAACAATTGCATCCAGGACATGCAAGAGAATGTTAATTTCCACAGCAACATCAGATGTTCATGTTCATCATTTCCACATTTACAGCATCTCCTGTTGACAGGCTTCATACATTGGCATGAGTCTTCACACAAACTGAAACACATCTATAACATTAATGGTAACCAAAGTTATTTTTCTCTTCCAAAGAACCTGCTGAAGTAAGAATTGTGCTGCTAGGAAAAACGGGATCTGGGAAGAGCAGCGCGGGAAATATTATCCTGGGGAATGAGAAGTTTAAAGCTTCATCTGATCCTAACAGTGTTTCAAAAGATTGTCAAACAGAAGAAGGAACCTTAAATGGCAGGAAGATTACAGTAACTGACACACCAGGGATATTCGACACTGACACTAAGAGGTCTAAGGAAGATCTGAAGAATTCCATAATATCCTGGCTCACTGAGTGTGCCCCTGGTCCACACGCCTTCATCTTAGTGCTGAAAGTGGCAAAATACACCGAAGAGGAGGAGGAGTCTGTGAAGATGATACTGAAGTGGTTTGGGGAGGAAGCCCTGAAGCACACAGTTGTCCTCTTCACACATGGTGA
>JAAGVU020000384.1:0-13190 GCA_011763525.2 Mormyrus iriodes | reverse complement strand
GTATACACGCACTAAATTAAAACGACGACTAGAAATGGACCGCTGTGATTGGATAGAAAGTATCCAATACGATGAAGCTTCAACATGACAGTGGCGTAGTGACCAGTCATTGACACTTTGCATCTGCAGTGTCCTATGCAGAGGCTTATTGTTTGACATTGTTTGAGTGGAAAGATGCACCGCTCCATGTATGCCATATCGTAAATTAGGCTTTTCATGGTCAATCAGCGACCCACCACAACCGCTACTGTGACCCATAGTTTGGGATACCCTGATCTAAGTATTGGCCATAATATTGTGATGCGTCACTGTTAAGTCTTCGCTTTAGTGTTTCCTCAGCTTCTGAGTGGTGATTGATAAGGAGCTTCTACAGGTCTCTTTTTGCTCCTTCCAGATTACTATCTTGCTGAAAGATATTGTAAACCTCACCAAGGAGAAGACTGCAAAGCTCATCCCCAATGCCATCCAGATCAGCACAGACCATGATAAGGTGAATGAGGTCCAGAAAGGCCAATTCTACGGATTAAACACACAAACCTGTCTAGTACCATGCACCCTGGGTGTGATTTACCTCCATCACAAGGCACATATTTATCCTCAAAGTCGCACATTATGGGCAAGTGAGAGTCACCAGTTTAAACCTGTGCAAACACAGGGAAGCATGCAAACATTACTCAGAACTAGATTTGGGATTCAAACCCTCATCTCTGGAAGTGTGAATCTGCAGTGCTAACTCCTCAGCCACTGTCCTGCACTATTCCTACACTTAATGTTCATTTTGGTCATTCCCAGGGTACAAATCAGGCATTTGTGATAGATGAAAATGGATTTTGTCAATATGAATGTAGTACAAAAAGATCTGATCCTTTCTCTTTCCTGTTTTCTTTCTTCTCTGTACCCTTTATGTGGCAGCACTTCTTTACCTCATTTGGGGCACGAGATCGCAGCTACATGATGATCTTCAGGCTGTGGCAGAATGCCCTGATGAACAAGGTGCTGGTCCTTTTACTCTCTCTAGTTGTGTTCACCACCATGGCACACTGAACAAGTAGGTCACACCTGGCTGCTGCTGGGCTCCCAGTGTGCTAAGATGTTCGCGCTTGCTTGAGCAGGGTTGTGGTTTAATGCTTCCCTCTCCTGCCTCCCCACTGCAGCCTCTCTCCCCAAAGGAGCTGTGGCACATTGTGCACCAGTGCTACGGCACTGAGCTGGGCTTGACTAGTGAGGACGATGATTACGTCTCGCCCACTAATGATCACATTAATGGTCTGCTGTGAGTTCTCCTCACCTGCATGAATATTACTCTGTTGATGCCATTTGTTTTGTTTACAATTTTTTGTTTATACAAGAACTTTTAAAGTATTTCTATTCTGTGTTGTTGAATAAAAACAGAAAAGTGTATATATTGCATTTTCAATGGCATTTTTCTGTATTTTTCCCACTGGATGCTTCCTCCAGGCCAGGGGATGAGCCAGTGTCCATGTCAGATCTGCTAGATCTGGATTCCGTGCCTGTGGCTATGATGGGTTGCTCTCCCCCATCTGTTGCTGCTCCTGTCTCCTCCCCTCCATCTGGTCTACCCATAGAGGTGCCTCCATCAAAGTCCAATATGGAGCTCAATCCTCCAAGTGACCAGAGCTCAGTCTCCTCTCCAGCAAATCCAGATCAGCCTGGGAGAACATTAGCAGTAAGTGTCCCTGCACCAGGCCTCGGAGGTAGAAGACTTCACACTGTATGTATGTCCTAATCCACTGCACTGGCTTATTGTATTCCCCAGACAGTGTATATAGATATGCATATAGGCATATGTTTGTGGGACTGGTCCACCGTTGCTGCAGATGCTTTGCTTGTTAAGATGATAACTCAAAAACAGTTTAATTGATCTTTTGCAAACTTTGCAGAGGCATTGTATGAGTCACAAACTGGCAATAGTTCAATTTTGAGACTGATCGGCCCAAAATTTAAAGCAGTGCTGCTTAGTGGCATCAAAGGGAAAGGTAAACGCAGACGACATTTAGATTTCATTAGAGCCAATAGTTGATCACTTGTGTTGAACCGAAACACTACAAGCTACAATCAGGCCTGTTTGTCTTTAAAGTTTTTAAGATGTTGCTGAGTGAAGCACTTCAATTGTGGTGATTTTTCATTAAAAATTTTGTTGTTTTGAGTTATTTGCGTCTGTGGTCCAAAATAGGAATCGGTTTTGTCAACCGAATCACAAAAACACAGATCTTTGAGTGTGTTATTAGTTTTTCCATTCAATTGACTTACCATTATCTATCAGAGTGTTCATGTGAGTAGTTGAGGTATATTTAAAATCTGATCTTTTGCTTGGTTTTTCATCTATTCTGTCTTGTAAAGCAGTGGAAAAAATGTTGCTCTTATGCTTGCCCATTTTAGCCAGTGTGCTTGTGTGAAGGTACAGAAGTATTTGAAATGTATTTTTGTATGTTTTAAAGTACAAAATACTGTAGTTTATTTTGACACTCTGCTTGGTGGCTGTATTTTCATTTTTGTTTTGATAAACTTGTAAATTTGAATGTATTTTTGTCTATGTCCGAATGCAGTTTGATTCTTGGGTCATCAGTAGAAATTTACTATTATAAAACCCTCACTATTCGCTCATCTTACTCCATCTTCTCACTTTGGGGTATTGTTTTCTTCAATGAAGAACACAAATATCCAAAACATAAAATTAAAATGAAATTAAATTAAAAATTAATTTCAGAGCAAAAAAAGGTAAATAATGTGCAGATTTTTTGGCATTACCTGAGTATTTTGTGGGAATGTTAAATTGTGTGCATAACTTCAAGCATCGTGTCCATCAAAAACAAAAAATCTTTCCGTGGCCTCTCCAGGGCTCCGTCTATACCATCACTGTATCTGTTACAGATATTATTGTTAGGTCAAGGAAAATGTTGGTCATAGTGCAAATGAAAAATAGAAAATGAGTATTTAGAAATATAAAGAAAAGAATAATATAAATGGTATTTTAAGACGTGGACATTAAGCTTTCAGCATATGCAAAACTTGGAGGAAGAAGCTATTTTCCAGTTTGGTGGTCCAGCAGTGTGTTTTCCTTTAGCATGGTCCAGATGGCAGACGGGCAAAGAGATTGTGACTGGGGTGTGTTATATCCATAGCGATCTACTGCGCTTCAGAACTTTCCTTCTGTCTATGTCGCTCATGTCTGGGAGCACTGTGCCGATGAAGTACTTGGAGGTTTTTATCACCTGCTGTATAGCCTTGTGGGCGGCTGTTGTGTAGTTGCTGTGCCAGACTGTGATGCGGTTGTGCTCTCCTTTATTGCTTTGTAGAATTTTGCCACAGTATGGCATGGAAGCTTAGCTTTCTTTAATTTCCTTTAAAAATGCTACTGCTGCTGGGCTTTCTTGGCGAGAGCAGAAGTGTAAGCGGTGCACATTAGGTCCTTTGTGATGTCAGCCCCGAGAAATTGAAATTTGGTCATTGATTCCACTTCTGTTGCATTTATGTCCAAAGGGGTATGTACTTCTTTTTCTGGAAGTCAAGGGTTGTTTCTTTTGTCATGTTCATATTGAAGGTTAGGTCCTTCTAAGAGCATGATACTGTTAGTCTTTCTAATTGGTGTCTGTAGGATGACTCCTTATCTTTAGTGATTAGGCCAGTGACAATTATATCATCTGCATGTTTAATGGAGTTATCTGGATATGAGGGAATGCAGTCCTGGATGTAAAAGGTGGAGAGGATAGGGCTGATGGAGAACCAGTATTCAGCAAAATTGTGGAAGACCTTGGATCGATTTTTCCATGACTGAGTACTGTTAGTAAGAAATACAGAATCCAGTTGCACAGAGAAGTTTTCAGACCTAGCTTGTGGAGTCTGGCTATGAGTTTCATGGGGTGATAGTACTACATATAGAGCTGAAGTCCATAAATTATACTTCTGCATGCGTATCTTTTTTGTCCAGGTGGGTGACCAGAAGTTGGAGATCAGTGATGATTGTGTCCTCTGTGAATCTGTTGGAGAAGTACGCAAACTGATGCTGATCTAGCGTAGCCGGAATACAGTTCCTGATGTGTTGAAGGACCAGATGCTCAAAACACTGTATTATGACTGAGGTTAGAGCTATTTTTCAGCAGTCGTTTAGGCACATTGCTGTGGATTTCTTGGGAACTAGGACAACTTGAATTTGAAGCAGCTGGGGACTTTTTCCTGGGTAAGTGATATGCTGAAGATATCTGTGAAGATCTGTTAGTTGGTCTGTGCAGGATCACAGAACTCTGCAAGGGATGTTGTCTAGTCTGGGGTGCTTTGTGTGTTGATCCTCCATAGCATATTCCTCACCTTGGATGTTGATAGTGAGAGCTTTTCTCTTCTGGAGGAACTGTGGAGCTGGAGACTGCTGAGGCAGTCAAAGTAAGCATACAACATGTTTAGTTTATCTGGCAGGGAGGCTTCAGAAGATGAAGGGCAGTTCTTGCTTGTTTTATAGTTGGTGTTGGATTGAATAGTCTGCCATATGTCCCTAGGGTTGCTACTGGTCCTAAGGCTATTCTGAAGCTTTTGGTGGTATTTGTTTTTGGCTCCCTTGATGCTTTCTTTCAGTCTATTCCTGGCAGTACAGTATGACTCCTTGTTACATGATCGGAATGCAGCAGTGTTGGCTGTCGAGAACGCCTGTACCTCTTAATTCATCCATGGACACTGGTGGGGGAATTCTTTGTTTTTGTTGCGGCTGCGTCGTGTCCGAATTCGCTGATGTAGGCAGTTAGTGCTGTTGTGTACTCTTCATTATCTGTTTGGATTTCTGTGGTGGCAACCTCCTTAAATATGCTCCAGTCTGTGCGTTCAACGCAGTCCTGAAGATCCTCCACTGCTCCGTCTTCCCACATTTCCACAACCTTCAGGGCTGGCTTTTTTCATTTGAGTAGTAGGCATTTTATCAATATATCATGTGATGATAAATCACAGTACAAATTTTTGAATTCGAATCGTAGAAATAATAATCGGAGTATTTCACAGTTCATGTTTTATTAGGTTATGTAATCTCAAAAGTTTTCCTAGTGGAATTGTGATGTTACAACACTACAGAAGGTGCAATAACTTGGCCAGCCCCCTACTTGCAACCAACTAATGCAACCTGCATAAGTAATACTACAGAATGGTAAAATGGTTATTAACAAAGGCCTATTTTTTGTTAATGGTTTTCATTTTTAATAAAAAAATATTTTAGTTAATAGGCTACGATATTTTATTCCAACCTTTACAAATGTTTGTAAATAATTTATTTATTGAGAAAACAAAAGTACTTTTTTATATTTAACAAAAATAATATTTAAGTTGAATGGGGAAAATAAATGTTGCGTTTTTTGGTAATAAAATTTGCTTCATTGATTTTTTTTTTCCAAAAATACAATGAAGACCAAATCGAATGAATTGAACCTAATCATGAATTAGGTGAATCATTACATGCCTATCGAATAGTTGCTTGTAGGCTTCCACTAGTAGTAGTGTGATATGGGCTGATTATCCAAAATAGGGGCGAGGTAGGACTCTGTAGCCATCTGTGATATTAACATATACATGGTCCAGAGTATTGTTGCCTCTTGTGGCGCAAGAAACATGTTGAAATCGCCAGTTATAAAAAAAATGTCATCTGCTTGCATGGCCATTTATTTGCTGATGGATTTGTGCCTTTCCACATAGCATTAACATCAAGGGGTATGTAATATGCTGTTGTTACACTGGTGAAGTCTCTTGGCAGATGAGATGTACGGCACTTTATAGCGAGAAGATCTGTGGCGCTCTTCTGTGATGTTTCGGTGGAGCCGACTTGGAAGTGATGTCTCTTTTGGTCCACTCAGGATTAACTTCGCTTTTATGTCAGCTCTCTTCCTTGGCAAACGCACAGCCTCCAAGGTGGTTTGATCCGGCATGGTTGGCTGGTAGAGTCCGGGGCTTTCGGGCCTGTCCTTAGGATGTTGTTTGCAGTAATTGCGTCTAGGTTGGATGGATTTAGCGCAATTCCTCCACAGCTTCTGCTGATGTCTTAAAGTATATGTCGTCTGTACATAATGGTCGCTTCACAGTCCATAGTTACAACAATTAAAATGATAAAAACAAATGTAGCACAGTTTGATGAGGCTTCTAACTGCTGCATGCATCCGCGCCAACGTCTTTGAAAAACTATATATGGTCTAGTTGTCATAAATTAACTGATCTCTTCACCCAGATGATTATTGCATAATTTTGACATAAATTGGCTTTGAGCCCTTTATATGAAATAACAAATGTGACCTTTGAACTGCATATGTTTTTTGTAGCTTCAGTTGTGTAGACTTGAAACATTTATGGACACTGCATATTTTCATGTCTGAGTAACACTAAGGACTTATGACCAGTGGCAAAACATCTGAGGAATACGTTTCATAAGGCAACATTTAACATATTTCCACCACTGTCTTTGGAAACTTTCCCTCCAGGGAGAGGCTGGTGACCCTCCGTCTGATTCCATCAATCAATTGCTATCCCCTGCACCACCAAGCTTAGAAAACATCTCCTCCCTGGACATCACCAATGAAGAGGATCTCCCCACTGACCCCAGCAACTCTTCAGACACACAGGAAGAAAGTAAGTATATATTACCGAGAGACCTACTTCTGGCTTGAAATAATGAAACCATTCACTGATAACACATGGTGTGGCCCTGCGACTTATATACACCGATCACCCATAACTTTAAAACCACTAATGGATGAAATGAATAACACTGATTATCTCATTACAATGGCACCTGTCAAGGGTGCTGTCATATATCAGGCAAGTGAACCATCACTTCTTGAAGTTGATGTGTTGGACGCATGAAAAATGGGAAAGTGTAAGGATCTGGGCGACTTTAACAAGGGCCAAATCCAAAATGGCAGGATTTGTGGGGTATTCGCGGTATGCAGTGGTCAGTACCTACCAAAAGTGGTCCAAGAAAGACAAATTGGTGAACTGACGCTGGGGTCATGGGCACCCAAGGTTCACTGATGTGCGTGGAGAGCGATGGCTAGCTCATCTGGTCTGATCCCGCAGGAGAGCTACTGTAACACAAACTGCTGAAAAAGTTAATGCTAGCTGCAATAAAAGGTGTCAGAACACATAGTGCATTCCAGTTTGCTTTGTATGGAGCTGTATAACCAGAGACCAGTCAGGGTACCCATGCTGACTCCTGTCCACTTCTGAAAGTGCCTACAATGGGCACATGAGCATCAGAACTGGATTATGGAGCAATGGAAGAAGGTGGCCTGGTCTGATGAGTCATGTTTTGTATTACATCATGTGGACGACCTTGTGCTTGTGCATAATTTACCTGGAGAAGTGACGGCACCAGGATGCACTTTGGGAAGAAGGCAAGCCAGCAGAGGCAGTGTGATACTCTGAGCAATGTTCTGTTGGGAAACTTGGCTCCTGGCATTTATGTGGATGTTACTTTGACAGGTACCATCTACCTAAGCGTTGTTGCAGACCAATTACACCCCTTCATCGCAAGGGTATTTCCTGATGGCAGTGGCCACTTTCAGCAGGATAATGCACCCTGCCGTACTGCAAAAATAGTTCAGGAATGGTTTGAGGAACATGAAAAAGAGTTCATGGTGTTGACTTAGTCTCCAAATTGTCCAATTCTCAATCCAGTTGCGCATCTGTGGGATGTGCTGGACAAAAAAGTCCAATCCATGGAGGCCCCACCTCACAACTTAAAGGATCTACTGCTAATATCTAGGTGTCAGATGCCACAGAACACTTCAGAGGTCTTGTGCAGTCCATGCTTTTATGGGTCAGGGCTGTTTTGGCAGCATGAAGGTGACCTATACAATATAAGACAGGTGGTTTTAAATTTATGGCTGATCACTGTGATCAGTGTATAAGCAATTGTGTTGATAATGTGCCCGCCTTCACTGAGTCCACTTTTCATAGGGGCCTATTGGTTACTTTTGTCTGTTTGCCAGTGGGGCTCAGTTTCCTAATGTTTTGAAATGACAAAATTGTCACAGCCCTGTAAGCTGCTGTTACTTCTGCCCATTTTCTCTTATCCAGTGCAGGACATTCTAGAGCCAGTTGTAGAAAGCACAAGGCAGAGGGTACACAGTGGACGAGATGCCATTCTATCACAGGGCATGTAGCAGAGGGTACACAATGTCAGGGTGCCTTTCTATCACAGGGCATAAGGCAGAGGTTAGGCAGTGGACAGGATGCCATTCTATTATAGGGCATAAGGTACACAGTGGATGGGATGCCATTCTATCACAGGACATACTTGCATACACAAATAGACACTAAGGGAAATTTTAGAGCCAACAGTTCACATATCAGCATGTTTTTGGAGAGCGGAGCACCCTGAGGATACTCATGTTTACACACTGAGAATAGCACGTGTGCTTGCAGAACCTGGAGCAGGACTTACACTACTAACCCTCCAAAATATTATAACTGCTTATTCACAGTTGGTATTGCTGCGTTGTGGTTGTCTACAGCTCAAGTGTTTCCAGGTTTTACCATCCATTCTGCTTTTGATAATGGTCGTGTGTGTGTGTGTGTGTGTGTGTGTGTGTGTGTGTGTGTGTGTGTGTGTGCCATTTCCCCTCAGGTGAGGTGGAGTCCTTCTGCACCGATTTAAGTGGCCGGCTGCACATCAACACCGTGGTCCGCATGGGCGTGGACAAGCTGCACGATTTGCTTTTCTCCGCAGACACACACTTCATTCAGCACCTTTTCTCCCAGCGCCACTTCACAGGTCCTCACCATCTGCTTCGCTTTCCTTTACTCCTCCTCCCCTCAGTTCTGTCTCCACCATTCTCTCTCATATAAATAGAAAAATCCTCTTTTCACCAGCACAGGCTGACATTAAGGAGGTATTGTTAATTGTGTGTATCTCTTACCACACTGACAGTAATTCGTTTAATTCAGTCCAGCACGTTTCTGTTGTTCCCGTAAACTTTGACAGAAATAGTTGCACCATGTGAGCCATCTGTTTGTGATCTGCATGGTTTATAATGCTCCTGCTTATGGTCTCTGTGTCACTCAGACCTCAGGGTACAGCAATGGCAGCAGGACAGCGGCAGTGGGAATGCCAGCCGTGTGCTGAATTACACCATTGCCATCAATAACCCCCTTGGACCAAAGACTGCCCGGGTTATGGAGACGCAGGTCCAGGCTCATGCTTCTGTGGCTCTCGTGCACAAGAAATAGCAGCAATGTCGACACTATCGGAGCAGTTTTTATGGCATGATGGATTTAAATGTGATCAGTGATTGTAAATTCAGATTTGAAGTGTGGTAAAATGAGGTTGACAAAAAAATTACAGTAATCGTAGTTCGTCTCAGTTTCATGCATACCGTTGGCTTGCTTTCCTCAGACCCAGTACAAGAGCAGCACCCAGGGAGAGTGCTATGTGGTGGACTCAGAGGTCATAACCTCAGGCATCCCATACCAGGACTACTTTTTCACTGTGCACAGATACTGCCTAACCTCCATCAACCGGCACAAGAGTCGCCTCAGGTACAGATGGACTTTCCTCCTTGGTGCCAATGTCTGGGGGGAGGTATTGATGAAGGACCCACTACATGCTTCTCCTTTGCTTCCCTTGCCCTCTGTACAGGGTGTCCTCAGATATCTGCTACAGGAAGCAGCCCTGGAGTCTGGTTAAAGCCTTGATAGAGAAAAACACCTGGAGTGGCATTGAGGAGTACTACAGGCATATGGGTGAGAGCACAGCTCATTGTAAGCATGGCCCTGTCACACGCTGAGCTTCACTGGCTCTCGTCCTCTCTTTTATTTTTATTCTATTGTGGTCAAGCCAGAGACTGATTTGACATCTGCTTCCCAGTGCTGCCCATTTACTGCCATCTCTTATCTGTTTATCATGCTGCATATCATAGAAATGTGTGTGTGTCTGTGTGTCTGTGCGTGTGCCTGGGTGCCTGTCTGCGTGTGTGCGTGTGTTTTCCCCCTCTCTCCCCCAATCCAACATTCGGCCAGAGATGGAGGTAAATAAGCTAGAGATGCTGCTTCAGTCCAAAGTGTCTGTGATAGCATCTGGGGAGGCCGGTGTCACTGAGGCGGGCAAGGGCCCCCAAGGCCTGCGTAGACGCAAGCGCAACTGCTCCCGGCGGACAGGGGAGAGAGAAGCAGCAGATGGCGGTCTGGGGGAGCGAGGGGAGAGGGGCTCTGCAGAGGAGAAGGAGAAGAGGGAGAAAGGTAATGTTAGCGCCACAGGTGATGTGCAGGGTGGGCAGGCTAAAGTGTGAATGTATGTTCACTGTCATACACAGCCAGTGAATTGTGATCCTTGCTACTTAGCAGATAAACCCTTTGCAATCTTCTTCTTTTTTTCATTTGACGTCTTCCTTTAAGGTGCACATTTTTTGAAGCTGCGAGAGCATTCGAGAGGAGGAAATGGCAATACTGTCACACTGCTCATCGTCAGCTTCATGTGAGTTTCCTCTTGTTCCGGCTCTGTCTAAGCCTCCAACCACTGTATGACTGTGTGCCCTGTGTGAATGGATGAATTCCTGCTAATGGTGGGAGGCAGCAAAATGGAGCCTGTAACTGGTAGATTGACCAGTGCATTGCAGCCAGGTAGTCTGATTGTATGGTCATATTAAATTCTGTGGTTTTATTATCTGAGTGGCAACTAGTGGTGGGGGATAGGTCAATAATTTTTCATGACCGGTTGCGTTTGGATCCGCATCAGGTGTTTCTCAGTCATGGCACAGATCACTATATAGCAATATATTGGCATTTTGCATTTATTTTTATTTAGCAGACACTTTTGTCTAAAGCAACGTACAGGTGAGACAAAAAACGCACTATAAACATAAGTGTTATTGGAGTTGACTCGGCATAGGTGAACTTCCAATGAATTCCCAGGCACAAGTGTACTGCTTAGTACTACTATTATAATGAAAACCGAACCTGCAAGCACCTAACATGTGATACCTGCAAGTTCAGAGGCTGCAACAGTACTACAACAAAAACAGACTCCTGTGAAACAAAGCAATTTCAGCCTGCATAACATTTCAGCGCTGTCTGTATATCTCACTTCTTTGTCAATTATCAGTCTCAGTTGATCTCATCTTAGTGACTAGATGTTGAACTAAAAACTTAATTGATCTTTTCTAACCCGTTAGCTATCTCCATTTAAAAAAAACCCAAAGAAACTGACTGCTAAAAAATATCGCACTCGTGTCTCGTGGGAAACAACACACAGTCCATAGACGGGCCGGCTACGCTGCAGAATAAACAGTGTGCACTGAGTAAGAATTAGATGCAAAAAAGGTTCTACTTGGATTGTGTGGAAATAATTTGGTTTCATGAAATACGACGTAGACCAATCTACTGCAATTTAAAAACTTTACAAAGATAGCGTTTGTGCAGCAGGTGGCAACACAACCATTTATCTATTATTCTTTGTTTATATTTGTAATAAACTTTGCTGCACAGTTATTGATCGAAATGATATTCATTTGTACTTAACCATTAAGTTTGATATTATAATGCTATAAGCAGTGTTACTTGTAAGGATAGAATTGTAGGTTTAGTGTTTAAATGGTATATATGTAGTAATGTTGATTAACCATGTGTAGTTGTTCTATAAACGAACAAAACATGAATTATATTGTGAAATGTGATTTTAACCAGAAATACTGTGATATGTAGGGCTGCACGATATCACATTGCAATGTAATCGCGATTATTTGGCGCTTGTGCTGTAATCACTAGGGCTTTAGATGAAGGGCATAAACATTTGTCCAGGTGCCTGCTTTTTGGTACTATACGGACATTTACTTGTGCCCACAATTTGGCAAGCAGATTGGTAGTATACGTAAAATATTAATGAGATGCGTATTGTGTTGCCCAGAAGTTTGTAATCTGTATAAATTTGGCATATCCTTATGTTTATTAAATTCGGTTAACGGAGCATGCCACATATTACTGTTTTGGTATATCATGGAAGTGATAAGCACTAAAGTGGCAGTGAAGAAAGGGACAGCTCAACAGTCACAACATCTTATGAAAGAGATATTGTAGAGAAACAAAGTTAAAAAAAGATGTTAGTGGTGTGGCGGTATTTTTTACAGTTTAAAGTGCAAAACATTTATTGAACATAAGGATTATTGCACATGTGCCGTATAACGGCAGTGTGATATCGTGCAGCTCTAGTGATGTGATATTTTGGTGACCACCTGCCCCGAGTGGTAAACCTTCCAGTCATTCTTTACATGGGCCTCTACTCTGTTGGGAGATGCTGGGCTTTATATTTCTGCAGCTTGCTTGCCTGTTGCCTGCTGATTCTAACTTATCTCTGTTTTCCCCTCTGTTCTCTACTCTCCTACCTTTCAATAGGGTCTGTGTCAGGTACTGTATTTTATTATCTATAATAGTAAATGTCATACCCCAAGAGAGGAAACTGTCATGTTTTGTTATATTCAGCCTCAGTCAGATGTAAAAAGAAGTGAGAAGCTATTGTGCAATACTCCATTGCTTCTCCTTTTACACACCGAGTTGTCAGATGGCTGCCATTTTCTTTCTGTGACCCCTGCACCTTCCGCCATTTGTTTTATGTATCCCATGTTCTTCCTCCTCTTTGTTTTCAGTCTGCTGGTGCTTGTGGTTTTGAACATGCTGCTGTTCTACAAGCTGTGGTCTCTGGAGCATGCGGCGTATACTCTGGAAACCTGGCACTCCTACTCCCATACAGACAGGTAGAGGCACAGTACCACAGTATTAACAACACTGCATCCTGAAAGATAACTACACTTCAGTATGTTTTGTGACATCTAAATATAAACAGGCATGTATCCTGTACTCTATTTAAATGTTGTAATTCGTGTCATATTCATAGTGAAAGGATGGGTATCGTGTTGTACATTTGCTAAATGAATATATTTTACACCGCGTTCCAAATTATTATGCAAATGATATTTCTCTGATTTTCCTAAATAGTCGATGCAAATGAGTCAGCATAATTTTCAAGTCATCAACCATTAGAGTATAATTCGAATGTTATTGAACAAACCTCCCAATGATAGCAGTATTTTTTTCAAAAATAAAAAAACTTAAAATGCACTGTTCCAAATTATTACGCAAAACAGAGTTTCAAAACATTTTATAGGTAGTAAAGAACTGAAAATGGTCATTTGTTGAATTTGCAGCATTAGGAGGTC
>JAAGVU020000383.1:0-13214 GCA_011763525.2 Mormyrus iriodes | reverse complement strand
CAGGAAGGATATGATGTTTTATGATGATGCCAGCAAGTTCCTAGCATGTTTGTTCCCTCTGTTTTCCAACACGTTTTGGAAAGGACCTTGGGCATACTGTGTCTATGTGTCTGTAATATGAGAGGAAGGATGACAAAGGAGGCACTAAGAAATGGAATGCTGTAACATTTCCTGTGCTTCTGGAAATAGGGCAGTGTTTTCAGAACCTTTATTATAGGACGTGCACCCACTTATTTCCAATTCCTGTCACCAAACTTTTGATGTTGCATTTTGACATTGTAATGACATTTGGCGTGGAGACTAAATTTAAACTGATCGTACCCTTCTTAATTCATTCAAGTTTTCAAATTCTTTAAAAGCTGAAGAAATGTTACAAACAAACTGCCTTCTAATGTCTATTATGTGTTTCAGTTCTCTCTATTTTCTCTTTCATGTATTTAAATGTGATTGCTTGAGTGACCCTGTTGTTATGTTCTCTGTTTTTGTGAGATGTTACAGTTGTACTGATATTTATAGTAATCTAATTCTGTTTCATCAAAGTCAATGTTTACCATGAATATGTCACCTACAGGATTCGTTACCCCGATGTCTATGACATGCCTGTGAAAACACGACCATCGCACCTGCCATAAAATACGTTTAAATAAACCTTTTTTCCAAAAAGTCATCCCTGCACTGTAATTCCAGAAAATTCAGAACAAGTAATTAAATCTATCTACAACAACATTTGGCAGTGATGAATTTCGTAATGTACACTTGTACTAGGAATAAAGAAACAAACCAAAAAAGAAACAATTAAACATTGTGATTAATATAAACAAAATTTTTTACTGTAACTAAATATATAGTTTTCTTCTTTGCACACTGCTGAAGCATCTCCAGCCTCCCTCTCATTAGATCCTGTCGAACGTGCCAGCGTTAGTAACAGTGCAGTGCGAGGTGCAAAAGCTAATCTCAGGCAAAAGCTCCTTCCACATTTCGCAGTTGCACTGATGCTTTAACACAGGACATATTGGCTGAATCTGATCCAGGGTGGCTCGGTTAAAGGTTGACACCATGTTTTCCGTTTGGCTCCCAGGTTATTTTTGTGTAGCATTTCGCACATGTGGCATTTGGTGATTAAAGGCCAAGGTCTGCAACCGGCATATTTTTAAGGGGTGAAAACTCGTAGAAAAACACTGGTCTACTTTTAAGGAGAGCACTTCAACTAAAACCATCCAGCTGAATTAATTCGTACACATGCTAAATATTAACCATCTGAAGGGAAATTAGAGAACATAAAAGAATAATATTACAATAATATTACCCAACTCCTCTAAAACTGCCAAAACAGGAAGTCACTTCCAGCCTTTATGCTCTTCCAGAACCATCCACACTGAGGGAAGTTCCATCATTCTTAAAAAGCCAACATTGTCATATGCAAGCAGATCTGATCCTGGCAGCATGCAGTCCATCCTGACATCGTAGAGCTGAAGGACACTGAGGAGCGGATTAGTACCTTAGTAGAGATTAAGGAGATCGAGGGATTTTTATATACGGCTCAATCAGAGCACACAGGCAGCTTAGATGTGGCTGTCTCCAGTCCGATCAGACGTGGTCCTATGAGCTCTAGACCGAGAGCTCATGAACACCAGCTGGCTGTTCTGCTCAGCAACAGGTTTTGCCCTCTCAGCAGCACATCTACCAAAGCGAAAAAGCTTCTCATATTTGGAGCCTGGATCATTAGGAATGTTAGAGATCCTAACAATCGTAAAGCATTTGCTTCCGTAAAATGCCTCCCTAGGGCCAGAGCTCCCGATATTGAGGCGAAATTGAATTGGTTGTTCATGCTGGAACTAATGACATAAAGTCAACAAAACGAGGTATTAAAGACAAACTTCATTTTAATACCACACACTCCTTCTCCCAGCTTTTGTTAAACCCCTCTGCACTACCATACCCTGACATGATACCTGTTTCAACCTGTCCTGTCAGGATCATTTAAGCTAATCCATACATTATGTGGCCAAAAGTATGTCTACTTATGTGCTAAAAGATCTGTTTATCCATCTTAAAGTGACATTGCGCATTTCTTGGTAATGATCCGAATGACCGCCCCATTGGTTTCAGAAGTAGGATTGCAAATCATCACTGAAACCCATTATTATTGATTACTTAGTCCAAAGACTTCAGCAGATGAAGACAGCAAGATTCTATGGAAGAGAAGTGGTTGCAAACATGTGGGGAACCCCAAGAACTGAGCACCGTGTTTTCCTGCGGCGACGTGATGGATATAGTGTGTCTTGCCTGAAGCACTGCTATTACCAGGCAAAAGAAAGAGCCCCAGCTCTGCGGTAAGACCAACAATAGGCACCAAGAGTAGGCACCTGGGTAAAGAACACCCTGAAGATTCCTGATTAAGGCAGGAAGGAGTCCCCAGCACCTTTCCTCATCTAAGTGTGCCTCACGGCGTGGCACAGTGGGTGGACCGAGGCAGAGAAGGCGGTGCACCTGGTGCTGGCACTAGAGAAATTCAATTAAATTTATTTTCAATTCAATTTTATTTGTACAGCGTATTTTCACAACATTACATTGTCTCAAAGCGCTTTATGGTATCCACACCCAAAGACCCCAATGAGCAAGCCAGAGGAAACAATGCCAAGGAAAAACATAGAAGGAAGAAACCTTGGGAGGAACCAGACTTAAAGGGGTAGCCCATCCTCCAGGGGCCGGCAGAACTCATCAAATGAGTCCCAATTCAAACTGTCCCAATTTTAACATTTGAGTCTCAAAGCCGAGGACAGGCAGGTGATGGTGCTGCTTCTGATGGCAGGATGAACGGTGGCACAGCAGAAGGGCATACAGGAGAGACGTCACAGGCAGAAGGGTGAGCAGGCCGGAAACACACCACAGGTAGTGGAGATGTCGCAGGTAGCAGGGTAGGTAAAATATCTTGATAATTTAGTGTTTCCAGGCAGCACACCCGAGAAGGAGTAGGGGAAATAAAATGTGCAATTAACCAAGTAGGAGAGACTGGAGGCAATGCAAACAGTTTGATAAGTGCAATGTGTGATATGGCTATGGCAGCATAAGTAGGATGAAGAGGCACGTGGGAACACAGGCATGGGGAGTCCCTGAAACATCAGCGCTCCAATTCCACAAGGGAGTGTGAAGCCAGACTGATAGTACTCACAGTTCAGTTCATCCAAAGCCAATGGCACCGATCCCCACCCAGCTCTATACCTCACACTATAGGTCTAACTGGGAGTGAGCAGTTAGCTAGAGCTAAAACTACAGTCTCTATAAGCTAGACTAAACAAGTGTGTTTTTAGTATAGACTTGAATATTGAGAGTGAGCCTGAATATCACACATCTGCTGGAAGACTGTTCCACAGCTTAGGAGCTGTATGAGAGAATGCGCTGCAGCCTGCCGTAACCATTTTCTACCTTAAATACTAATAAATATCCTGCTCCTTCAGATCAAAGGAAACTAAAAGGGTTATAAGAGCCATGCCGCTGCAAGGCCATTCATTGCTTTGTAAGTTAATAGCAGTGTTTTGTAGTCAACCCAAGACTTAACTGGAAGCCCATAAAGGGAGAACAGAACAGGAACTAACTGAAACAAAGGTAAAATTTTTTAGTTTTAAGAACTCTGACTGCTGCATTTTGTACGATCTGATATTTAAGGATCTGGATGGGCAACCAGAAAGGAAGGCATTAGTACTTCAGGCTAAGTTATAACAGCATGTATTCATTTTTCTGCGTCATGAAAGGAGACCATCTTGTAAATCTTGGCTGTGTCTCATAGATGGTAGACCGTAGTTCTTGCAGAACCTCTTATTTGAGCATCGAAACAAATCTGAATCAACCAGGACACCACGATCTCTGACCAATGGTAGGCTGAGTAGGAAGACCATTGAGGCTGAGAAACTTATTTTGAGCAGCCTTGAGACAAACTAGCAGTACTTTTAACATAGGAAATATTTTGCCATCCAACACCAGATATCTAGTAGACAGTCTACTAACAGAGAGCCGTGATGCATCATCTGGTTTAACAGATGACTTATCAGCATCACAATGAAGCCTGATGTTCAAATAATGTTACCAAGTAGCAGCATATACAAAGGGAACAGTAGAGGGCCCAGCACTGATCCCTGGGGGATACCCCATCAGCTTGTCACTCACTGAGCAGTGGGACTACAGGGCTCTGGTAGCAGCATGGCAACCATCAGAAGTAGTCATAAAAGCACAGCTGGGGAGCCTATAGACAGTAAGAGGAGCCCTGGGATCACTCATTTGAGCAATTTGCACTTCCCAGGCCTTTGTCAAGGAACAGTCACCCGAGTGGCTGTGGCAACCTGTCCAGCTGTGGGCACCAGATACTCTGCTGGATGCTCTGATAGAGAAAAGATGATCATGTCGCACCAGCAACATTGCACTGACCTCCAGCTATGCTATGCTGCCCACTGCATAGCTACACTTAAAACACTGGGGACCTTGACAGAGGAGAGGAACAGCCCATACAAAAGTTACTCATACAGAATAAAAGCAGAGGTGGCACCAACCAACTGACACACCCTGCTACTACTGTGGTGAAGTCAGACCAATGGCACAGAACCTCACCACCCTCAGCACAACTCAGAGCAGTTGTTGGAAAGCACTATGAAGGAGAGGCAGTGGCTCAGCATCGTGGTGGGGAGCCAGACCACAGTGCAGTGTTTAGTCAATATCTGTGACCTTAGCCATTACAGAGGGGCAGGCATGAAGGTGATGACCCACTGGCAACTTCAAGACAACAGAACACATTAATTAACAAAATAAAGCAGGGCCACAAACATGCAGCATTCACCTACACAACCACATACAGCATAACATCCCACAATAACTGACAAAGGACTGAAACAAAGGCAAGCACCTAAATACACTGATAATTGGACAAACGAAGATGGGCAGTTGCGGAACATAAGACAATCATCCAATCAAGGAGGGTGCAGGAGAACAATAAACAAATGGAACAATTAAACACTGGCACTGGGAAACAGGCAGCAGGTAGGGTAACTGATAATAAACACAGAACTAGGGAACTTTAACAACGCACTAACCAGGAATACCACACTAGGATAAGTAGTAAGGAATAAAATCATTTAATTAATTAGTAAATCGTTAAATTTTTCAATAAAGGACCGTAAAGGCAATACGTATTATATCACTCAATATATCACTCACATCACAGATAAAGTGAAGTCAGCATGAAGGCATATAAGCTACCTGATGGGCTACAAACTCATCAAATGTTTTAATAGCAGACAATTTATTTAAGCCTTATAGCCTTCTGTGTGGGATTACGTCATAAAACATGAAATATAGGATATCCGTTATTATTTATTTTAAACAGCAGAGCTGTGACTGGGGTTTATGGAGTGTCAAATGAAAAGTGAGTCAGTGTGGTTAACTTATTATACACAAACACATACAATGGAAAAGACCTATTTGAAATGTGTCTCATTGTCTTATAGAAGCAACAATAGTATTTCTATGTTCTGTGCTTAATGACCTGACAAGCCATTGAACCTGCAACTCATGTTTCATAGACTCTTCTTTCAGCCGATCTTCATGTTTTGCAGCCAAGTAATAATTTAGCTGCTGCTGATTCCTTCCCCGAATGTTGCAGCCCAAGCCCCTTCCGCAACCACCTGCCCATGGCGCCAAAGGGCAAAGGCCCTTTGAGAGAGCGCAAAGGCCCTTTGAGAGAGCGCATAGGCCCTTTGAGAGAGCGCATAGGCCCTTTGAGAGAGCGCAAAGGCCCTTTGAGAGAGCGCATAGGCCCTTTGAGAGAGCGCATAGGCCCTTTGAGAGAGTGCATAGGCCCTTTCTACCAGCAAACATGATGCTTACCGGTCTGACACATCTCTATCTTTATGTTGCCCTGCCACGAGAAGAATCTAGACTTTTTCCATCCCCTTATGACCACAGTGTACCCAGCTTACTACTCAATGGCTACTTCCAGCAGGGTAACGTGTCATGTCACAAAGCTGATATCATCTCAGACTAGTGCACCCAATAAAATAGCCATTGAGTTTGTGTGTGTGTGTGTGTGTGTGTGTGTGTGTGTGTTTGCGTGTGTGTGTATCATCAATACTGGTGCATTCCTGTGCCACAGAGGTGTGGCAAGACTGGACAACAGGAGTTGGGTACACAACCTCTGGGGGGCGCAACAGTACATTAGTATACATATTGTAGCTTCTGCTTAGGAGGACAATGGCGATTTGAATTGCTTGGCATGCTGGTTGTTAGCCGCTGGAAGAACTGGATCTGGTGTTTTTTTTTTCTTTTTCCTCATGCTTTGCAAGCAGCTGTATTATGTTTCCTTTTACCATTTAAATTGACGTTAGTCTGTGATGGGCAGAGCATTAGTGATCATTTGGACCACAATATCATTTTTTATAAGAAGTTAGTAAAAAGGTGTCACACGGCTCAGTTATTTTAAGAAGCTAATAAAAACGGTCTCATGGTTCATGAATTTCCATTTTGTCTGTCGCAGTATATTGGAGAAATATTGATCGAAGCGGTAGACCACTGTGTTTGTCTTCTGTTGGTCTTGTGTTTGTGCACTGCTTTGCGGCAGTTCATATGTTGGTTGTACTGGTGTCTAGTGGGACATAGACCCACTAAGTATTAGCCGAGGTTGTCCTTGGAGTGTTGGGAGTATTTTAGTGAACAACAGTGCAGACTCCTACCCGAGTCTGCACTGTAATTCTCAAAAAACTGTGCACAATAATTAAGCAACTACAGTACAAATTCCTCTGTTCCTCCCCTTACTTTAAAATTTAACAGGTAGTCTATGATTTACAAATAACTAACATAAAATAACATATTACAATTAACAAATAACATTTTCGACCCTTACAAATATTTTGTGACCACTGGTTGCCATCTATAGATGAAAAATACATAGACAGAATGATGACTACTTACATGCCTGCAACACTGATTCTAGCGGCAGAACAATACTGAGACCCCAATTTTGTGCACAAAGTCTATAATTTTTAGTTTTTCCATGAAGGATACATGGGAAATTGAAGGTACACTGGTGCCCCTTGTGCTTTTTGGTGGCTCCATGTATCCTCAATTAAGCTGGGCGATGAAGGGATATTAGGAAAATGGACATTTCAACAGAGAAGAGAGGCACTTTAACTGCAGATGGAATCATGCACAAATGACAGTAGAATGTGCCTTTGGACAATTGAAGGGGAAATGGAGGTGTTTATTGAAGAAATTGGAAGTTGACATCTCAAAGGCCTCCACTGTTGTCAGCACTTGCTGTGTCCTGCACAATTTGTTGTGGTCATTGCAATGAGATAACGTTTTGGATGCTTGGTTGCAGGACACTGAGAAGTTAATGCACCCAAACACTTGTTGTGAGATGAGCTCTTACTCAGTATAATTCTGGGCAGAATGATTAGTGAACATTTGTTTGATATTTTAATGATTAAAATTTTTATGCCATTAACATATACAGACATGAAAGTGTTAGGCTTTGTTGCCACAACCAGGTAAAAAAAAAAACAAATAAAATAGTTTGACCATGAACTTTTTGTAGATACACTCAAGATGAACATTTTGCATCTCTGCAGCTATGTTCATAGAAAAAAGTAATATATTACCTTATCTGTAATAACACTGTCAAAAACAAGACAATTTTCACATCCTGCGCCACATGCCCTAACAAGCCACACCTGTTACTTGCAAGTCTTAACTATTGTTCTTAACCATTGTGTTAATCATTCCCTTCTTGCTCTTAATTGTTAGTCTAGTATATAAGTTAAGTACTTCCCAGTCCTGTGTACCCCAGTCCAGTCACTGACATCAAATCTTCTTGTTACCTGTGCCTTACCTTGTTCTCCTCCTCCCATTTTGATCCCTTGTGATCGAGTTTGTTTCCTGATTCTGTTCATTTGTATTCAATAAAACCCCTTTTTGTTTTGCCACCACACCTGCTTCCAAGTCCTTCGCCCCATCTGTCGTGACAATAATGTCATATAAACGGAAGTAAACAACAAGATTTGCGTTGAACACAAAACTTACAATATCTGGAATTCATAGTGTAAACATGGAGTAAAGGCCATTGCACATCGAGTCCATATATTTGACCTGAATTGTCGCACCTTTACAAATACATATGACCTCATGTTGTGTCAATCCGATTTACAAACAGACTCCAAAACTTTCATCTGTCATTAAAGTTTTTGGAACTGGTTTTATTTTCTGTATTTTACCACATCTGTCATGAGCTGTTGACCATGATCTGGTAGGTATGTTGCAGCATTTTCAGGCTGTGCCCTGATTATCTGCCAATCACATAGAGCTCACTTTTCTGATGGCACAAATTGGATTGCCAATTTAAACTCATGATGTGTGTGTTTGTGTGTCTGCCTACTTATACATACTACCAGCTGCTGTTCAGGACCAACTGGATCGTGGAAATTGGTGGTCTGCTTTTTAATATATGGTTCCGGTGTTGTTGGCAGTACATAAAAGTGGATCACTGACATTCTGAAATACATCTTGAAAGGATCGGGACAGTTCCCAGTATTTTATCTTTTGCCCTTGCTCGGAAGACGTGAAAGGACCACAAAATCATCTTCATTCCTTGATGGCATTTTGTCTAGTATTGTGCATTTTTGCAATTATGGAATAATAATACGCACTGGACTTTTTGTGTAACGATATTTATCGGATTACGAATAAAAAAAATCCATACAAAAAATTCTTTTTGCGTGCAGAGGCCTTAAGTACACAAATAGTCCGACCTTGAAATATTAATCAAAGGCACTGTTGAAACAAGTTATTCCTGTGTGTGGTAGGACTGGAACTGAAGATCTTAAAGTCCTGGGCATTTAAATTTAGTGAACCCCTCCAATGTGGCTTTGAACATAGATTTCTTTCTTCTGGTTGTGCCCCTCCCTGCCCCTTTTTTTCGCTGGTCAGATGCACATGTAGTGTAATGTTATAAACTAAACTCTTTTCCAATCAACATATTTTAATCCCAAACCAACAATGCAAAAATCTATACTTACAGCAGCTAAATTCTAAGAATCACAAAACATACTATAATGTTATGCGACCCTATTTTGTCAAAAGCGTTAAACATGCATCTTACCTTCACTATTTTCTGAAGGAATGAGGTTCTTATCCAAGAGTTTACAGAACATGGCCTCGTCCATCTTTCCTTCGATGTGGTGCAGCTGTCCCATACCCTTGGCAGAAAAAAAACAAAAGCATAATGCCTCAACCTCTGTGTTTATTGGTAAGGATGGTGTTCCTGGGGTTGTAGTAAGAATTCTTTTCGTTGATGCCAAACGGCTTGATTTTGGTCTCCTCTGACCACATCACATTCTTCTAAGCCGCACTGGAATGATACAGGTGTTCAGTGGCGTACTTTAGATGGGCTTGAACATGGGCCCTCTTGAGCAGGGGTACTTTGCGAGCCCTGTGGGATTTCAAACCATAATGACATAATGTGTTACCAATGGTTTTCTTGGTGACTGTGGTTCCTGTTGCTTTGAGATCATTAACAAGCTCCTCCTGTGTAGTTCTGGGGTTAGCCCTCACTGTTCTGAAGATCACTGATGCCGCACGAGACAAGATCATCCTCAGGGCCCCAGATTGACAGTTATTGTCTTTCTTCCATTTGCGAATAATTGTACCAACAGTTGTCACTTTCTTATAAAGCTGCTTGCTGAGGTCTTGTAGCCCATTCCACCTTTGTGAAAGTCAACAGTCTTGTCTCTGATGTCCTTAGACAGCTCTTTGGTCTTTCCCATGCTGATGAGGTTGACAATGTAGACAGTCTTGTGACCCAAGAATACTATTAAGAAAGTAATGCCATTAAATGTGAATACTGGCTTAGTATCTCTTAATACTTAATTAAGTACTACTTGTGTTGTGTTAGTGCACATGTACTTGACCTAATTTCTTGCTGGTTTGTAGGGAAAAAATACTTAAGCGACCTTGGGGCTGTGAAAGGCGCTATATAAATTGAACATTATTATTATTATTATTATTATTATTATTAATGATAATAATGATAAATAATAATAATAAATAATAAATAATGATTATTTCCCTAGACAAATGACAAATTGATTTGTACCTGTTACATAATGATGTTTTCTTGTTTGTGTTACGGACCCCAGGTTGCGGTTCAGTATGCGATCTCCCGCTTCGGACCCCGCTTGCCCGTTGCTGCCCCGCTCGCCATCAATCACCAGCCTTCGCCACCCTCTCGCCGGACTTCGCCCCTTTGTTATCCCTTCGCAGACTTCCCTACCCTTTGTCATCCCTTCGCCGGACTTCGCTCCCCTTCGCCTGCTTCGCCACCCTCTTGCCAGACTTCGCTACCCTTCGCCCGACTTCGTCCCCGCTCGTCCGACTTCGCCACCTCTCGCCCAACCTCGCTGTCCAGTTCTTCGCCATGCCCTCGCCACACCTTTGCTATGTCCCTCCTTGCCCTTCGACCTTGGGCCCTGGATATTTAATCAGTCGGACTATACTCATCAGGGTCTCGCCGTCTAGCTCTTGCTTTGCTTTTGCCTTTGCTTCCATTGCTTGTTTCTGACTATTGTGTATGACCGTTTTGGCTTTTGTTTCTGATTTCTGCTCTGACCCTTCTGATACTTTCACTTTGGCCCTGTTACTGATTTCTGGTTCCGACCCTTTGTTCCGCCGTACTGACTAATCTCTCGCTCTTGCCCTTTTGATACCGTGTTTAGGATTTATGTGTTTCCTGTGCTTGTATTTGGTGAGTGACTGCCGTCCGGTGTTTGTAAGCGTGACGTTCGTGAATGGTAAGTTTGCGACTGTGTTTGTTGCTTCGGGTTTCTGTATCATGGGTAGTGTTAGCTTAGTTTGGGACGTGGTTTCTCATTGTTTTGACCTGTGTCACTCCCGTGGTTTGTTACACCTCTTGTATGCGAACGTCCTTGTGAATAAAATAAAAAAAACACAAAAAAATATCCCTGTGTTTCCAGTGTTCCCTTTCCCTGATCCCTGGTTGTCTCGTCTCCTTCCCTTTCCCTTCCCTTACCTTTCTGATGATCCTCTACCCTAGACAGAGGATCATAACATTTGTTTTGTTGATGATCTGATGTTAAAACAAACCTAACAGTGAAATTACAGGCTTCTCCTTTGTTTACAAATAGGCCAACTTAGGAATTCAACAGGGGATCAAATAATTATTTCCCTCACTGTATAGTGCACACTGTTGACAGTCACCCTAGGGGTTGTGTTGGTACTACTGGAGACATCACTTTAAGCAGAATCCAACATAACTCTGTCCATTAGGCAAAAGGATAAATGGTCAGATAACAATTCATCCACATGAATGCTTCGAAATATTGCATCAATCAGAACTGGTGACAACCTAAAAATAAAATGCAACATATGCAAGACATGGAATTATCTAACTGCAAGCATGCACCTGCCTCCCCAAATTCCAGTATTACACCTCCTCCCAGCACATCACCAGGCAACACACCTTTTCGGCCGTGTGATCAATGACATGTCCCTGCCCTGGGGCGTCAAAGTACTTTGTAGTGAGCGTTCATTAACCAGCAGCCCCATCACAGTACTTGCGTAATTCACAGTTGTCTGTGACTGGCTGACGTATGCCTTAAAAGTAATGCATCCACACGAAAACAGCACACGATGGTAGGAAAAAAGCCACGGAAGAAGCAGGCCCCCAGCTTCACTGTAATGGTGTTATGTGCCGTAAGGGTTTCTGGGGCTGTGTTCCTGTTTTGTTTCTGCTCCGCCTACAATCCACCGCTCGCCGTCAGTCTCCTCAGCCCAACCTCCATGATCCTGTCCACGCCCTTGCTCCATGCTCCACACCGTTCCTCACTTTCGGGTCCCAAACGTGCAAATAAGGCCGTTCCAGCATTTTGGGAGCTGTTACTTATTGATTCTTGTTATTACATGCTTTTCTGACATATGTATTATCTGTGTATGATTTTGGATTGTTTCTGGTTTCCGATTCTTGCCTCACCCTTTCTGTACTTTTGCTGTCTTTTAGTTTTGGTTATTCTGCTGATTTTGATCTGTTTGTCCTATTATCCCATTTCCCTTTCCCTTAAATTCTGTTACGCTCTGAACCTAGACCGAACCTCATAACAAAGAGAGATGGAGATCCTCTTAGAGGAGGTGGCATTGCACAGGGACACGTTACTGTCCAGTTTCCGCAGCACAGTGTCCTATCAAAGCAAGCAACAGCTCTGAGAGGACATTGCCAGAAAGATGGCAGCTTTCAGCCTCAGCCCACAGATGGAGTGGGATGTCATAAGGAAGAAGTGGCGTGATTTTGAATTAGGCAGCATCTGGTCATTTCCCAATGTTATCAATCTGATGATGGTCGTGTACCTTGACTTTGGCACATTTGAAATGTGTGTGCATTCTGACACCATTTTGTCAGTGACTGCTTGGACATTTCAGTTTGGAATAAACTGAGGTAGGGACTATGAATGTCCCAACTCATGACTGTGGGGTATATGAGCTTCCAAGGCCAAGGCCAGGCCCAATGAGGAGAAGGTGCTGGAGATATTGGGAGAGTCAGCCTCCCAGGGCATCTCAGGGGGCATTGATGTCAGAGCAGGTGTCAGCCGTAATCCTCAGACCAGGTCATCCTGCTCCCCTTCCAGCAGTAGCACAGCTTCTCCAGTACCTTTGACACCACCGACACCACACCCCTCCACAAGGTCACCAGGATACACTGTAGTCTCACATCACCGAGTACCCAGGCCTCAAGGTAGGACTAGGCGGCAATCCATCCAATGCGACTGTAGTGAGGATCTGGTGAGCTTGGAGAAGGAGAAGCTGGAGGTGCTGTGAGGAATAGAGAGACAGCTACAAGAGGCCAACCACCTTGCGCAGCCTATGCTAGAGGTGAAAAGGGCAAAGCTGGACCTCATGCAGCGACAACATGCCTGTGAATGAATAAAATGCTGCATTTATATAGCGCCTTATAAGGCACCCAAAGCGCGTAACAGAAGCAATGCGGAGTCACTTCAACCACCACCACTGTGTAGCCCCCCCCACCTGGATGATGCGACGGCAGCCATTCTGCACCAGTACAATCACCACACAGTAACTATGGTGGGGAAGGGCAAGGCAAGGCAAGGCAAGTTTATTTATATAGCACAATTTCAGGCACAAGGCAATTCAAAGTGCTTTACAAAGAC
>JAAGVU020000382.1:0-13240 GCA_011763525.2 Mormyrus iriodes | reverse complement strand
TCGATAGGCTTTAGACATAAGCAGTTGAAATATAACACTTGGAAGCCAGGAACAAAAATTGTGTTACATTGTGTTATACATTTACTAAAATAAATACACTCAGTCTACATATACTTTGTTTTTTCCTCTTTCTTCAAAAAGTTTATCGATAGATTAATTAAATCCACCAACATCCAATTATAATCTAACCACAGGTCATATTTTAGATGCCTCCCTACAGAAATCTCACATTGAAGAAATAAATCACAATCAGTGCTGTCAAAAACAGCAGCACCATATTCCCTGGACAGTCTTGTCACTTGCGCCGTCAGTCTAATTTTTACTCATCCCGCATTCTCCAATTTGTACAATTTCTAGAAGTACTGGATGGATCCACCAGAAATGCGAAAGTTAATGTTTTACCTGAATACTGAGAGGCCTCGTTGTGATATGCAAGACTCAAAGTATACTTATTCATTTATTGCACACTCTACTTATATGACAATTTGCAAAATATTTCCCCACTAAATAGGTGGTTACTTATATTCCTTTGAGTATGTTTCAATGTAATTTTTTGAAAATTTCATATCTATATTTTTTTATGTATTTATATGCTCTATCTATTGAGCTGCTATACTAAATCATGCTTTAAATTGTTCATGAAATAGTCAAATGAGTGGTCAGAAAATGAAACAAATCGTGTTCCATATCAATTCAAAACAAGACACCGCATTTAATTTTTCAATATTGGGAGATCGTACAATATACCAGGGGTGCCAAAAAAAAACATGAAAAATTTATGTTCTTTTCGGCAGTATATATAACAGATTAGCTACAATCAACAAGAGCAGTAGTTACAAACCAAAATATTTCAACTATTTCACTTAGATTATACCAAGTACTTGCCCACAAAAGCAAAGAATCCTGGTGAACAAGTGACTATCTTGCCTGATGGCTGAAGTTACATGCTGAATGGTTAAATGTAAGTCGCTCTCCTTTTCAGACATACGTTTCCCCTGTAGATCAAGAGGTTTAGTATGAGGGCGATGTGATGGGCACTACTGAAAAAAATACAAATACCAGACCCATGTCCTACATATTGTTTTAATTATTATTATTAGTCAGGGTATGATGTATTGCTAGTCCTGGGTATGACGTAAACTGCATCTGGCCCTGCAAGCGGTCCTCCAACTTGCAGGGAAAAATTTTGGGGATTGGTGGCGGGATCGGAACTCCAACAACCGCAAAACACTTCACGACAGCTCAGTACGAACAGGCACGTCACCTTTCTGCTCTCTGCGGAAGTAGCTCTGCTGCAGCCACCCACAAGAAGGCTGCACGTATTATAAAGGGGATGATGGAAAGCCTTTGGGAGCCTCATACCCGGAACAGTGAAACCGTTGGAGATCTAATACGGTAAGGTCTATTTGGGATTGAAGTTGGTGTGGTGCTGAGGTGTCGCTCGGTGCATGGTGACTCGTCTAGGTAGGTGCGTGGAACGTCTTGTCTCACCGGCAAGATAACCATCTTCCTCTGCTGTCGGGGGAGCTTCGTAAACTCTGCATTTCAGTAGTAGCGCTCTTTGAGGTACGTAGACCAGGGAGTGGCCATATCTCTGTCTGGTCGCTCTGATGGCTGCCATATTCAGGGAGTAGTTGTTGCTTTGGCAGATCGGTTCCCCCCGGCAGAGTCTGATGTCACTCTTTCAATGAGCGTATTATGAGACTCAGGGTAGGGCACTCTTTGAGTGTCTTGTTTGTTGTCTCAGTGTATGCTCCGACCGTGGTAAGTGATGTCTCGTTGAGAGAAACATTTTACTCGCAACTTTGCTTGGCGGTTGATGGGTGCCCAAAAGGTGACACTCTCCTGGTCATGGGTGACTTCAATGCAACCACTGGCACTGACAGGGCTGACTATGAGGATTGAATCAGTCCCTGTGGATCTGGTGACCGGGCTCTATGTTCCGTGACTTTGCAAAAGGTCAGGGGCTGCGTGCCGCTGGATCCAATGCCCTGAGCCACATCATTGGACTTGGTACTCCAATACTGGGGGTGTGGCGAAGGAGACTGATCACATCCTCGTGGGCAGATGCTGGAGGCTCCTGCAGAACTGCAGGGTCCACAGAAATGCCCAGTTTGTAAATTCTCATTACAGACTTCTTGTTGCTACTCTGAATATTCCACATTGCCACCTACTTTGAGAATGAGGCTGGACTTGGCTGGACTCCAGGATCAAGCTGTCTCTGATGAGTTTGCATGCAGTTGGTGTGAGGAACTTGTAGTCTTGGGTGCGACTGCTGACTAACGTGATGCGTGAAGTGGGAGACCTTCCGTGATAAGACCCTGAAGGTTGCTGTGGGTTGTGTTGGTGTTGCCAGTGTTCCCAGAAGATGTTTCATCTCACAGTGCACCCTGGATATTATCGAGAAGAGTCGCAGTACATTACTTGGTGACAACTCCAGTTTGTACCGGGAACTGAGGAAGAGGGCTCTGAGGGCAGATAAGGAGTTTGTTACAGGAATCTGTGAACAAGTGATGCACCATCTGTGGTCTCGTGACCCAGGTCCTGCTTACAGAGGAATCGAAGCAGTACGTACATGTGAATCTGTTCCTTGGAGACTTGCAGTCAGGGCAGGTGATAGAACGGTCTTTACGGATGACACTACAGTTTTGACCCACTGGGCCAGTTACTTTAAGCACTGAGATTGCATGGGTGGTGAATCAGCTGGGGTGAGAGAAGGTCGCAGGGATCTGTGGTATCCAGGGTGAGCTTCCCCAGGCTGGTGGTAAGGCTGTCCTCCTGGCATTGCAGGCAATCTTTGCTTCCATTTGGGAAACGGGTGTCATACCAACTGACTGGAAAACGGGACTTCTTGTCCCTATATGGAAAGAGATGGGTGATCGCCTGGATTGCGGCAACTACAGGGGGATAACACTGCTCTCAGTGCTGGTTAAGGTTCTTGCTAGGGCCATCCTTAACAGGATCTGTAATCACTTGCTCACCTACCAACGACCAGAGCAGTCTGGTTTTATGCCTAAGAAGTCCACCATAGACCACATCCTGGCATTGAGGGTTCTCATTGAGCGCAAGCACAAATATCGGCAGAGGATCTCTGCAGCCTTTGCCGATTTTCGAAAAGCGTTTGACTCAGTTGATTGTAGTTGCCCTGTGGGACATCCTGAGACTTCATGGGATCACAACTGCAACTGTTGGTGAAGAAAGATTTACTGATCTTGACTTTGCCGATGATGCTGTGATCTTCATGGAGTCAACGGAGGCTCTGATTGTGGCTCTCGAGAGACTGAGTCAGGAGTCTGAGTGTCTGGGATTGCGAGTGTACCGGATAAAAACTAAAATCCAGGCCTTTAATGACTTCTTGGGCACAGCCATCAGCCACCGCGTGTTTGTCTCCGAGGAGAATGTCGACGTTGTCGAGAGATTCACTTACCTCGGCAGCAACAAATTCCTATGAAGTCAGCAGACGGATTAGGAGAGCACAGGGGGTTATGAGGTCGCTGGAAAAGGATGTATGGCACTCCCGATATCCTTGCAAGAGAACGATGGTCCAAGTCTTTAGAGGCCTGGTCTTGCAGTATGGCTGGGAGAGATGGATGCTATCCAGTGAGCTGAGACCTTAGCTAAGAGCTAAGACTTGACTCCTTCAGTACTGTGTCTCTTCGGAGAATCCTTGAGTACTGCTGGTTTGACTGGGTCAAACGAGCAGTTGCTAGGGGAGTACCGAATGAGGCACATTACCTGCATTGTGAGGGAGCCTTAGTTACAGCACTATGGCCATGTGGTGCATTTCCCTGAAGGTGATCCGGCTCACAGGATCCTCATCGCTGAGGTCCCAAGCTGCCGGACTAGGACAAATCAAAGCTGGCTGTAGCAGATGGATGGCCATTTCTGGTGGGTGGGACTGGACCATGTGTCTTCCTGAGGGGCCACCAGCAGTGTTTCGTCATGTAGTGGGTGCAGCACTATGATGCATCAGCACATTAGGGCATCACCAACGTCCATTTTTCTATAGATTAATCTAGTGACTATGTTGTCGATTCATCAATTAATGAAAATAATTTTCTGACCGTTCAATTTCATTTTGACAACAATAAACTGTATGCCATTGCAGGGCTTTAGATAATGTAGACTGGCTTTTCGGCACTATTTGCACATTATTTTCACCCATAATTCCACAATCAGATTAGTGGTATGCCAAAAATATTAATGAGATTTGTATTGTTATGCCCAAAAGGTAGTAATCCATATATATTTGGCGTATCCTCATGCTTACTAAATTCAGTTAGCGGAGCACGCCACATGCAACACAAGCAATAAGCACTGAAGTCACAATGAAGGAAGGGACCAATCTGCAGCCACAACATCTTTTAAACGAGGAGAACCTATGGTTAAACAAGGTAAAAAGATGGTGGTGAGGTGGTACTTTTTGCAGATTAAATTCCAACACGTTTTTTTTTTATATATGGTTTTCATTTTTATTTCATTTCATGAATTAATTTCTTTTATTTGATGTCCATTTCCATTTCAGTTTTAGTTTACGATAAAGATACTGGTCCCAACAAGTTCAACGTGCACAAGCACACACATTGACACCACCAATCAACGTAGAATAAGCCCAGCTTTTAGCCTTAACATTTTCACCAACACTTATTCAGTGAAGATTTTAATGTAGCAGGCAGACAACTTTATGGCTTTAATAATGACTGTATTTAGCAGCTACAAGGACAAACAATATTAAAAAGCTCTCCGTTCTAATGCAAATTTAATAAACAGCACTTAGGGTGGTTTTGCCTACTCTGGCGCTCCTTCCTCCTCAGTTGCAGTTATGGCATGCCATCACAATTTGCACAGTGTAAAACCACATTTTTGATTTAATTTGAACTACTCCCATAATTACGTAGTAATATTGAAGGAAAACATTTGTTATAATGAATTGAACCATTTTAGAAATTACAGAAGTAATTTTATGAAAATAATTTTTTAAAAGATTCATCGATTTCAAATATTTCATATACACATTTTCAGCGTCAACGTCATTGATTACTTCGACTAATCGCAGCAGTCCTACAGTGCATGCTCCCCACCCTCACCTCACCTGGCCAGTTAGTCAGGGCTCCTCACTAACTTTCCCAGTGGTAGCACTGCTGCTACCAGCTTTCGCAGTTGGTTGTACCAGCAAATGATTTAATCTCACCCTTATTTTTGGTGCAACATGGCATTAATCAATGAAATTTAATCAAATGATACTTGACATAGTATCCCCTTCACATTAGTGAGGATTAGGGGCGACAGATCCCTGCAAATGTGACAATAGTACTTATGTAATTAAATAATACTATACACTTTGTATGTCAAATTACTTTCTCATATAAGAATATCTTGATAGCAAATAATATACAAACCATCTAAATTATGCCCCTGTATGTACAAAGTTACTATTGTATGCAGTACTACGTTTTGGACTCATTATTAAAAACGTAAAATTAATATCAATGAAAAGTTTAAAAGTTACTGAGAGAAACGTGAGATTGCATGGTCACTCAGACAGCTACATCAGTGCGGCAGGTTACTGAAACAATGATGCAAGGCGTACCCAAGCCAAGACTTTTACGATGCACTTACACAAACACATATTATGCATTATTAATATTTATATATGATTTTATGCGACCCAAATCAATTTTCAGTCTTGTTTTTGTCTCGTGTCATTTGAGTTTGTGCAATCTTTCAGCAAGCTCCAAAAATATCCCCATTTGTTTACGACCAACTCACAAATGACTGAAATCACGTATGTCAAATACGCAAATGTGAAGGCGGTAAAGTACTGTTCTCGCAAAACATGTTAATCGGAACATTAGCTTTAATAACCTAACTCTGATCATCACTTGTGTCTAGGGACCTCTCTTTGGCTCTCCCTTTCCACCAGCCCCCTCCTCTTTCTTCTCATTTTGTTTTTTAAAATAATCAACTATAGACCGCTTCACTTTTTAACACCACAGCTTTGCTTTAACACCACAATACTGTGCATTTTATGATCATGTACGTACTCCAAGGTTCAAGTGAGGAGAGACCAATTCAGCAACAAAAAAAAACATGCATGCTGTAATAAGGCGACCTCGCAGGCGACTACGACATCCACATAGTGTGGAACTAATCAGTTATTCATTGCCCTCCCATAACTACTGGGAGGTAGCAATCGTGCAGCACTCTCGGGAGCAAACTGTTCCACCATGAAGAGATATATATGAACTAATAGAGGTATTTTACGGCCCCAACCATGTATGGACTAACCATCCTGAGATTCAAATGCATCCATGATTCACCTCTTTGTTAATATATTATGCTGTAGTCACAAACACCCCGCAGATGTTTTTCTCTAGGTCACATCATCCTGGGACACCTATAGTCAAGGGCACTAATATAACTTGTTTTGAATAAACTAAGTGTTGTGAAATGTTTGTAAAATGCTTCGACTTAGAGTGATTAAAGATTGCAAGCAGAGGCTCAAGGACGAACTAATTGGAAAATAAGGTATGAGGGAGGATTGGCCCAAGAAGTGAAGTATGCGCCTGGCCAGCTCGCTCCCCACTCGCGCACAATCGTAACAAATAACAAAATCATAGTATAAAAGGAGGGGAAGGACCCAGCACTGACAGGAGCTCAGCCATGGAATAGAGCACGCATCGCCCGGCATTTCTTGGGAACCCGTGTTGATCTCCTGCCAGGACTGAAGGGGCTCCCCAGTCCAAGTTGAAGGTGGGTGATGATAGCACTTTCGAGTGTATATGGCTTTGCAATCATATATTGGAGATGTGGTATCTGATGTGTAACGTATATAGCTTCTGAAATTGTGTAAAAGGGGAACATATGTTTATGCATCAATCATAACTGTAATAAAAAGCATATTTGAACCTATTCCTGTATCCCACTCTCATACTAAAACACACACTAAAACAGGAAAGAAAAAAAAAATTAAACTTTCGATCACAATTTGTTAAAATAGTACCCGTGTGGGAGCAAAACATCCAAATGATTAACATACACTCACAAAAATGCGACCAAGTGAAATTTAAAGTCCCACACTCTCAGTAAAAGGTTGCATATGTGACCATTGTGGTCACAGTCTAGAGCACTGTTAGTGATGGCATGCTCCCTCTCTGTCTATGCAAGTAAACACACACTACATAAATTAATACTGGCAGGTTATACTTGTGCAGGTTTTAACTACCTTTTTTGCAGTTGCTAAATTAAGTCCTCAACAGTTTGCCCATCTCCAGTACTTCACTCAACAAGGTAACAACGGCCTAATCACACTGCACACAGCGTAATTGTATATGTGACTCATTTGAACTTAGTGGGCTTGTTGTGGGAAATAAATCTCTCCCGGTGTGTGACCCCCTTTCACATACAAAACCTGTTCATGTTTTAGGTAAAAGCAACACGGGATAGATAAATTTTCATTCCCACTCAGTCTTCCACAATGGTAATTGTGTGTTGTGTACTCCCAACTGATATTAAAGTAGTGAATAACGGGGGAGAAGTACCCCCCTAATGCCGTTCTCGAACACAGTAATCCGCTATGGCTTCACATTCACTCTGGAATCAAGTCAGAAAGTTACTGCTAATGTTACTAGGTCGCCTAGGGATAGATTAACGGGTCAACTTAACCAATTTGCTTCCATTCCGACACATCACCCTAACAGTAAAATAGTGATATACAGCCATGGAAAAAATTAAGAGACCATTCTATATTTTTAAACAAATGTGCATTTTTATGTCCTGGTTTAATCGTGGTTCTGCTGGCAGAAGGCTACACTGAGCAGCAGGTTACTTCCAGGTTCAAAATTTCTAAGACAGCAGTACACAAGAATGAAGTGAAGCAAAAGACACTGGAAACAACCAGAAACCAGTCAGGTAAAGGGCAGAAGCGACTTTCTATTGCCAGAGATGACTTATTTGACAGTTTCTCATGAATTGTAGCATGAAATCAAGTGACCTTCAAAAGGAATGGAAACATTAAGTGCTGGTGTGAAGTGCACTGCTAGGACTGTTCGTATCAGCCTCCTAGAAGCAGGACTGAAGTACCATAAAGCAAGGAAGAAGCCCTTAATTAATGAAAAATAGAGAAGATCCAGGCTGCAGTTACAAAAAATACTTATTATTCACAGACACAGACCCATAAATTGAGAAATGAGTGAAACAAAAAATTGTGCTGCAGTGTCAGTTCATCATTGTCATCAGTGTCATCATAGCTGTATAAGCAGGTTTCAGTATATGTGTGAATGGGGTGTAAGAAAGCAATGCGTCATCGCCCTCACCTAACTAAATGCTTGCTCTGTTTACCCACCTCGTCTGTTTCCCTGCTCCTTGGAAAAAGTAAGCTGATTTTGTTAGAGCTTTAAAAGAATGTCTGCCAAATGACAATGTAATTTACCCTATTGATTATGTTAACCAACTGAACTCCAGAATATGGGCACCGCAGGTACAGGTGAGAAAGGCACTTCCCAAGTCACCAAGGCCTTGATTTAGATGACTGATTAGGGGCGTAATATACGTGGTATATTATTGACCCATCTGGTACACTCCCAACAGTTCAATAGACACATGTGACCTGCGGTATTACAATATGCCTGTCCTTTTTCTATACATATTGACGCAAGTATACAACAGTGTTTTCTTCCCCAAAAGCATCTAAAAAAAATGGGTCATCTTATTTTCGATGGCTAGAATTTAAATGTCATTATACAGCAGCAGATGGCATAAATGAGATCTAGAGGTCTGCATAATGTTGATGTTGGTAGCATTACACAAACGCGTCAAAAAAGCATGCAGGAAAACATTGTTACACCAAGGACAGGGCTCAAATGTGTGCACACGTTAGGGCCCACTCTTAGACCTCAACTACGTCTACATCCCTGAGTGCGTGCACAGCAGAGAATACATTAATATTAAATGGGTATGCTGCCCAAAAATCTTTTGTCATGCATGGCAGGCCGGCAATGGTTCTACTTCTTAAAGGAAAAAGTATCACAATGAGATGATCCTTATTATTTTTCAAATAACATCTTTAGTACCAGGTTGAACCCAGATGATATTAGCCTACATTTCAATATAGATTAATAAATTAATGTCTGTTTTTGCAAACCAACAAGCAAACAGAGAACTTTGTATTTAAAGTAAATACCTTTTGATCACATTTATACTACTGCTTTCCCAGGATTTATGTAATTTTATACTTAAGTATATATGCAGGTATTGAACCGCTGACAGAGAAAAAAAAAAACCCATACTGGTTTTAGGATAACGTGCAAGCACAGCCAAACATAGATCTAAATTAGGGCTGCCACCAATGACTTTTTCTACGCATTAATCTATAGACTATTTTACCGATTGATCGATTAATCAAAAGGATTAATTTTCCTCCAGAATTAAGAATTAATGAATCCAGTTTAAGTTAATTTTATTTTGACAACAACAGACTGTGTCATTGCACGGCTTTAGATAACGGACACCAGCTTTTTGGCGCTATACAGACATTTTCACCAACAATTCTATAAGCAGATTAGTAGTATGTCTAAAATATTAATGACATGGGATAAATTCTGCGTATCTTTATGCTTAATGAATTTGGTAAGCAGAGCACCACATACTCCTGTACTGGTAAATCATGGAAGAAATCAGCACTGAAATGGTGGTGAAGACAGACAGCTCAGCATCCATAACATCTTTTAAATGAAGAGATATTGTGGATAAATAAGGTAAAAAGACTTGATGGTGTGGCGGTACTATTTGCTGATTAAAGTCCGACGTTTTTATGGTAAATCTAGTTTTCATTTTTATTTCAGTTCAAAAATTATTTTCTTTTATTTAGTGTCCGTTTTGGTTTCAGTTATAGCTTATGATAACACTGGTCCCAACAGCCCCAACGCACACGAGCACACACTGACACCGTCAATCAACACAGAATAAGCCCAGATTCTAGCCGAAACATTTTCTCTAACACTTATTCAAAGGGGATTCTAAGGTAGCAGTCGGACAGCTTTATGGCTTTAACAATAAAAGTATTTAGCAGCTACAAGGACAAAAGATGTTAATAAGCTCTCCGAACTAAGGGTACTAATGGTATTTCGTACTAATGGTAAACGTGAATAGGCAATACTGTGGTTTTGCCTACTCTGGTGGGCCATCATCCAGAATAGCACCTGTGTTTTCTCTTCAGGTGCTTGTGGCATTAGTACTGCCATTGTATGCCATCAAAACTTTCCACTGTGTAAAACCACCTTCTTGTTTAGTGATCATTTGAACTATTCCATCCATTAATTACATAGTGATATTAAAGTAAAACAATTGTTATAATAATTTGAAGTGTTTTAGAAATTATAATAGTAACTTCGTGAAAATATCTTTTTTAACAGATGCGCCAATTTAAAATATTGATGTTGATGCATTTTCAGTGCCGATGTCATTGACTACATCGAGCTAATCACGGCAGCACTAATAGAAATAGATTGCTGTAAGCAAGTTTTTTTTTCTGCAGAAATTTCTCAACTGTTCTGAAATCAAACATAACCTATAATTTCATGGTCCACTATTTGCATTTGTGACTCTGCCATCTGTCTAGGAGGGTGAAGGATCTGGAATTTATAATACTATTAATGCATTATTAGAATTAATGTTTCTGCTCAACTCCTCTGTGCACTTTTTGTGCTACTGATTTTTTTTAACCTGCTAGCCCAAGTGCTTTAAGTCAGTGGACAGCCCTGAACCAGCATGATGCAAGGAGAGTACACTGGACATCCAAAAATTGTATCTGCACTACCAAATTCATAAAGCTGACAGCCCAGTAGACTACCACATGTATTCACAATTGTAAATGTATTCAAAACCTCTGAACATAAGTTAAATATTTTTTACACTATGGATCTGCTTTGAGTGTGTAAAAATGTCTAGGAGCTGAAAAATAAAACTATAGATTTGTACTGCAATGTGTTATGTAATTTTCTTTTTCAATAAGATGGTGGCTGCAGGCTCCATTTCTACTCTTGGCTGCCCTCTGTCTGGCAATTCTAATTTCGCTGCACTCTATTGGTGCAGTTACAATTTTGGATCTAATCAAGGTTTTCATCTATATAATGGTTTTGTGAAGTAGTAGTAAGATCCAGAAATCAAATGTAATATATACAGTAACAACAAATAGACCGATCCTGTTCACAAGGATAAGCCTCTAATCATCTCATCCTTTTCTTTGATGTCACTAAAAGCAGTTGTTTAAATTTTGGTGTTATCGGTCTCAAAATCTGATGAGGTCACATGTCTGCAAAGGTTAAAACATATCTGCCAAAAACCTTGAGTTATCGAACTAATGGGATCAAATGTTTTAAACTTTTTAAATTTTTTTGCTCTCTCTATGCAGCTCTGCTTCAATTTTGGGCCCACCTATCCAAAAATTTGTTCACTTCCATTTTGTCACTCCTACAATGTGTCTGTAAAGTTTAAAAAATCCATAAAATACTTTTACAGTTGCTGTGTTCATAAGCTCAAATGTCTTCTATGGCTGCTGTCTTTCCTTTACAGCAACACAGCGCAGCTGCTTCATTTTTTTGGACAATTAGTCTCAAAATGAAATCAGGTTCATCAATATAATGTTTTTCTGAAGCAATAATAAAATTCAAATTTTTTTGACATCATTCACAAGATCAATTGTTGTTTGCTCTCACTCATCCTTTTGCAGCCACTAAATGGCATCCCTTGTATTTTGAGGTGACCGGTCCCAAAATTTAATCAGTTCCAGTTCAGCATCCATTCAATACCTCTACAAAGTTTGAAACAGATCCATCAAAAACTTTTTGAGTTTATTGTCTTAACGGGATCAGGGATGCCCCTTTTGGGCATCACAATTGTGGGTGAAGTTTCAATTTTGGGGCAATGTCTCAAAATTTAATCAGTTCCAGTTCCTCACCCATAGAATGCCTCTGCACAGTGAGAAAAGGCCAGTTAAATGGTTTTGAGTTATTGTCTTAATGAGTGTCTGTACCGGCGGCGGACCATTGCTAAAACCACGATTTGCCTGAAGGCTTCAAAACCCATGGTGGGGGGACTGCCTGCAAAAATCAAAATTATGTTTAATGGCTAGGAGCATGAATCGCGGGCCCCGAGGCGATTTGATTCTATTACGATTATTAAGTTTAACAGCCAAGAGTTTGATCTTTTAAAATACATTTACCCAGCATGATTGAAGAGTAAAAATAAAAATCCACCCAAATAATACTGTCCCTATCCTCAAGACCGGGTATGTGTGTGCACACACAGTATACACACAAATATAACACGCACGCACACGCACGCACACACGCACACACACAAACACAAAAAGATAAGCACCCAGAAGTAAAGGTCCAACTTGGATGGAATTTGGTATATGTGCATCATGGTGTAGGGAGCCATAAGGTTTGACTTCAGGTCATCTCTGGTAGTGATTCGAGGGGCCCTGACAGCACAACGTTACGTCAGTGACATCCTGAGTCCGCATGTCTTAGCCCTCCTGAAACAGCACCCTGAAGTCTTTCAACAAGACAACGCCCATCCACACACGGCACACATGTCTATGGACTGCCTGCGTCATGTTGAGATCCTACCATGGCCAGTCAGGTCCCCCAGTCTTTCCCCAATCGAATATGTGTGGGACGAGCATGGACATAATCTCAGACCCAGTGCAAATTTTCAGGAACTCCAGGGCCAGTTACAACAGCTATGGGCCGACTTGCTGTAGTCGAGATGCCGAGAGGATACAATGGCCGTACAACTCCCTTCCACAACATATTGCCACAAGTATTTAGGCCTGGGCCCTACTGACAAGGGACCAGCAGTGTCCGCATACCGCCAAATCTGTCGTCTGTCTGATCTGATATTATAATCATCACAATAGTTACCACTTGCAGATTCATTTCATTTTCACCACTCTGTCTGGGTGCTTAACTTGTTTTTTTGTCACCGAGTATACAGTGAGGGAAATAATTTTTTGACCCCTTGTTGAATTCCTAAGTTGACCCATTTATAAACAAATGAGAAGTCTATAATTTCACTGGTAAGCATATTTTAACATCAAAAGATAGATTTTAAAGAATGCATACAAGAAAAAATCATTATGTAACAGGTACAAATCAATGTGTCATTTGTTTAGGGAAATAATTATTTGATCCCCTACAAACCAGCAAGAAATTAGGTCAAATACATGTGCACTAAC
>JAAGVU020000381.1:0-13243 GCA_011763525.2 Mormyrus iriodes | reverse complement strand
TCTGTATGCTTTTTGTGTGTGCACCTGGATCTTGTTTTTCAGATACAGCAGCTGGTGTGATGATACGATGTCCATTGTTACGATGCAGAAGCTGTTCTTTTGTTACTCTTTCCTTTCGCTCTACCTTTTCTTAAGTTGTTGTTTATTATTTTTCTTACCTTTGTTTTTCTCTTTCTATTTTACCCCCCTTTTTTTCTTTTCTCTCTCTCCCTCCCTCTCTTTCCCTCCACCCCAGCCCCCTTCTTTTCTCTCTTTTTCCTTCTCTTCTTTCTCTCCCTCTTCTCTTCTCTCTATCTCTCTCTTTTTTCAGTTAACTTTCACCGTCAGCTCCGGCTTAATAGCGCAATAGTCTAAAATGAGGAATAAAGATTAAATTTCAAGTAACAAGAGGAGCTTACTTCGAAGCTCCACTTGGCAAAATAAAAGTGTTGGCACAATATGGCACCCAGACTAACATCCTGCTTGCTAAACTGCCAGACACGACAGGCAAAAAAAAAAAAAAAAGTATATAAAAATACAAAATAAATAAAACAGGCTGCAAGTGATAAATGCTGTATGATTTTTAGCTGCAAGCCAGTGGAAGGCGACTGATGTGGCTTGCCTCCAAAGAGACAGCAGAAACCTGCCTGCTTTATATGGTAATGATTAAAGATGCTCCCTGAACACTGAACAACAGGGAGGGATGGGGGATACATTTCACAGTCACAGCACAAAGCTTCACAGATGGAATTCAGGCCACCCTCTTGGTGGGCATTTCCCATAGAGATTTATCAAACCTGCCGTTTCCCTGAAGGGAAAAATTCAGACAAAGTTCGAGACAAAGTTCTTACATAAGCTGCCAAAAGACAGGAACTGCGGAAGACTGTGGAGGTCTGGCCTTTCATTGGGGATTCCCTTTGGAGGCCTAATGACAGCCAGTCCTGTCATGCTACGGGTACGATTATCCCGACTTCTCACCTGTGCTCAACACAGCCTTTTACAGCTTATATAACTAGCGTATATACAGAACATTTCTTATGCACTTTCAAGTGGAAATCAATATAAAGGCATGTATTATTCTCAGTCCTCTGCTGTGTGGTTTTTGTTCTGTACAGGTTCATACTGGTGGACACAGTTCTTTCATGAAAGGCTTCATCCAGGCATTTTAAATTTAGAGTTATCTTTAAATCTTGAGCAATACAGTGCTGTGAATCATGTGTGCTTGCTTCTGTGGTGGAAAATATCATGCAAAGCTGCCGTCTCTTCTACTTTATTCGATTCCAGAACTTTCTTTTTTGATCATCTGGAATCTCAGAATCACTGGTATATCCTCACTACATCTTTGACACGTTTTACACAGATAAAAAAACTGCAATCCTCATAATTCCTATAACATCAATCTTGCATCCACTAACACATTCCTACTTCTGATTGGTGCAAAGGAGAAGAGGCACCCAGGAGACCCTGGGGAATTCTCATCTCATGTTTTCCTCATCAATTCTTTGACACTTCTCATCAGAATCTTCAAAAACTCCTGTTTTTTGCATGTGCACTAATGTATTTCCTGCCCTTTGTAAACCTTCCCCTCCTGAAATGGACTCAGCAACTTCTGGGTATTGTATAATGAAACATTTAAGACAGGTGGCCTCATTTTTAAAGCCTGTCTGGAGGTTGTATGGAAGCACACAGAGAGAACAGCTTCAGCAGCATAATCTATGGGCCTGATTCTCCTATGCGCATAAGCGAAAGCATGTAGCTGCATGCTTTTTCACTTAAGTGTATTCTCCCATCAACTTCAAGTCTGGGGTTTACATGTCAATTAAAAGATAATTGTTTCAGTTAAAATGAGTAAATAATAGTAACAACAGCAATGTCAAAAGTAGTGTGTACTCGCAATCCTAAGCACTGTTCTTGTGCTTTTGCAAGAGTTGGACAAGAACAGACAGAGAAGGGTGTAAAGACAGATGACCAAGCAAATTCTGCCCTTGTCTTAATGAACTTCAACTCAGCAACACTGAATGCATTCCATGTTTCCAAGTGAATCATGAAACACTGTCTTGATTCAATAAGGGACACAATTTGCCCCATTTTTTCATGGACGTAGCAATTGGTTTGGAATAATATAATCACAGCCTGCACTGTAGCATACCAGCTAGTTTGGACTATGCAGTTGGCTCATTATTATTATTTTGTCAGCAATGCATTCTGAACTCTCACTCCATGCTACTAATAACACTAACATTTACACAATATCTATTGGTCTTGTTTACAGAATTGTGAAGATGGGAACAAGGCGAAGCCCAAAAAGGATATGGATTCGTTCTGAAACACAATATGGATCATTCTCATGAACTAATTAGTGTAACATCAATTTTTGCAGATTTTTATAATGAGTTTGACAACAGACTCACATTATACAACGTCATTGTCTAAAATGTCAATTTTTCCTCTGGAGTAGTTGTCCTGCGTGGAGAATCTGTTGCATACTACATAGCACATGTCATGCTAGACTCAAACTGTAAGTGGAGCTGGCAATAAGGAGGGCATCTGAAATCTTTCCGCAATCACAGACAGTGAAGTCACTGTATTGCAAGGGAGTATTATTGAATGGGAGAAAAAAACACCTCTACCTCATGAAGACAGCTGTTCAAGCCAACCAGTATTACTTGACTTATAAGACTAGTAAGAGTTTTGTAGGCGAGTACAGACTTTAAGCATTTCTGGCTGCTTTGTGGAATGTACTTTAGGCTCAGCTATCTGCTGGTTTTCCCTTGAGGGATTCTGTTTTTGTCCCTCAGTTAAAATTATATTTTTGTCATAACTCATGCTCTACAGCTGTGCTCATCTTATTTTGGAAGTGACACAGCAAAAAAAATAGCTACCTGTCTTGACTTGAGGCTATGACTGGATGGGTTGGTTCTGGATGAAGTATGCAAAGGAGAAGGCTTCAAAGTATACAATTAGAGTAAGAACAATACGGATCAGGGAAATAAACAAAAATGCCTGGAAACCAACAAGGCAGTACCAAAACACACAGACACAGGGTCCTTATGAAACAACAGCAAAAATGCAGGACCCTGACAACCCAAAACCAGCAACTCAGAAATGAGATGTTGGTTAACCAAAACTAGGAAGCCCAAGATATGAAGCCAGCTAACCAGAAAAACAAGTCCAGAAACAGAACTCCAACTAATTCAGAAAAATTTGAGATAGACCTTACTCAGTTCAGTAATCACAAAAGTATCAGTGCAGGTATAATAGTAATCCAACAATCACATGATTTACAATTAAAGAATTTGAATTTTGGTTTGTAATAACGTCACTCTTGGCTACCATAGTTCATAATTACGAAGGTCCATCCATCGATTCATCCATCTATTTTCTGGAACTGCTTGACTTATTCAGGGTATAGGGGGTCCAGAGCCTACCCCGGGAGCTACGGGTACATGGCAGGAAATCACCAAGGTGCCATACATAATGATGATTTTTGAAGCCATGATTTAAAATAAAAGACCCTACCCTTCATTAGCTGGTCAGATAAAACATAACCTTCTTACAAATCCTAGCATTTCTTCTGCTTGTTCTGTAACATATGAGATATGAACACATATCGGTTTATAATATGGGTAACGCATTGTTGTTCTTTTGGAGAGAAAATGTACTGTTAAAAATGAAAAGTGATGTTACAAATGATTACAAAAATGCAAAACCTTGCAGGGGTGCAGTTAGCAATCAGAGCAATAATCAACATGAGAATCAACGTAAAGTCCCTTCAAATAATTGTGACGTTCTGTGTTTCTGGGCCTACAAATATGTGCATGAATTCTGGTTTTAAAGTGCTTTATAATTACAATTAACTACACCCATTTTCTACTGGATTTGTGACATAGCCCAATTATATATAGCATGCCCCTCCATCCATTTTCTGCAGTCCAGTTTCCTCCATTTCCCATGAACCTCTGCTTTATCAGTGCCCAGGGCAATTCTTGCCGTTTCCCATTAAAGCTCTGCTCTATCAGTGCCCAGTCCAGTTTCCCCCATTTCCCATAAACCTCTGCTCTGTCAGTGCCCAGGCTAGTTTCTGCCGTTTATGCTGGTGTTGAGAAAGTGGCTAAACCTAGTTGTTATGCATCTCTGGTGGAAGTAGCCATGCCACCTTGTTGAGTCTCAGGTGTCACTCGAAATAACCATATGTATTTGTTATGTGTGACCCCTACATAGCTTAAAAGATTTATTTAACTCAGAATGAAAATGTGGCATCCAGACCTGGGTCTGGCAGAAAAAAAAAGAGATGACTTTGAATAGAGGTGAAATCCTACTTTCCTCTGAATACTTTACATTCAGGTAACTTTTAAAATGAAGGTCTAGAGAAAGTAGAAAATGTAAATTGGGAGGACTGAGCTGAAAGGGATTTAATATGATCTTGCTTGGGAATTGTGATAGCTTTGGTGCTCTTTATAAAAAGCTAGGAGCAGCTTTCTGCACTTTCTGTAATTGTTTTGCCATGTAAAAATGCTAATCTTGCTTATCTCTTCATCTCAACTGCTAATTATTTCTCATATCCTATGTATGCAATGTGAATAATCTTATCTATTAAAGTGCTCACGGCAGATAGAGTCCTGTGTGGAAAAGCATGTGTTTTATGTTTTTAGTAATGCCCAATTCCCCAACAGAATTTGGAAAATATTTAGGCTGTCATTTGGAAGAATGGATAAGCTTTTTGAATGAATCATACAATGGTGAAAAAGACAGGAAATAAACACTGTTATCATACGCAGTTATGAATCTTGATGGTGAGGAATTCAACATGAGACTGATTGCGTAAAGGTCAACATAAAAAGACAAAGTTAAATACATCGGCAATCATGTTCAGTAATACGCTCAAGGCAAAAATGAAAGCATCTGAATCAGTGTTACCATTCTACATATTTCTTAGTAGTTCTGAATACCCCCAATAGATATTCGGTACTCAGTGTATTTAGCGTAAGGTTTAGGTCATAATTATGTGCATGTGAGGAATACAGAGATTTCTGTTACTCACTACAGTGTGTCTGCCGGAATCACAATGGTGGAATGAGCTGTGTTTCTGAGGTGCAGTGGGATTTTGTGGTGAACAGAATAGGAAAGCCTGCTTTGTTTTATCATCACAGGTAAGGTCATCTATGATCCATCAGCATAAATGCATTGGCAAATCCTGTTAGCAAGCACTTTCTGTTCCTACAAACAAATACTGTCCTAGTCTGGCTTTCCTAACCAGACCCAGTATACGCTCTACAAATGACGAACCCTAAGCCTCAGTTCTCCTAACCAGCTTCACTCTACAGACCAGAAAGGAGGAATCACAGGCGACCTCTCGTCCGGGTTGCGTCCATACAGTCAGATTTTCCAGTCCCTGGTCCAGACTGCTGTTTCGCATCCTCCTTCTGTCATCCTTTTTCCCTCCCCCCCACCCGCCTCCCCATCAACACTTAGCACCGCTCTGCCACCCCTAGTCGCACAAAAAATGTGAGGCCCCCCACACACATACTATGGAAACTAAGAACGCCTGTGCTTGCAATTTTTTAATGCCGTTATCTATAGATAATGAAAGACTTGTCTCATACAGTAAGCTCGAGATAACAGCATTAAAAAAATAATTGCAAGCATATCTGCTTTTGGCTAAGGTACACATACTTTACAGCGTTATGGTGTATATAACTAAAGTCTTGTGATTTCAACTAACAGATTTCAAATTCCAAAACAAAACACACTATTCAGACTTCAGTGCAGTTCAGAACACCAGTAAATACTTGCCAGAAAGTGTAGGAAAAATGAATGCCATGACTTTTTGTAAGCTCTGTCGTGGGCGATATAGATGTGATTTAATATACTTTAGTACATCAAACTTAATCCCTTAAGAGTGCATCAGTGGATTAATCAAGTGAATAAATGACTAATGTTGTTGTGTTATACACTGCCCAGCCACCCCCTCACCCCACCAACACATTTTCATGGGTGTCCTCCTTTTGACCTTTTGCCCATATTTTTGGACACAGGAGTCCTCCTTCTTAGAGTCATGCCAGTGGTCACCCTATAGCAGGGCTCTCAAGTCTCACGCATTGACCGTGAGACACACGCATTTCAACGAGTTCATACACTCACATGCCACACCTTGTATTTCTCACTCTGAGAATTAAGGTGATAACACCTACCGAGGTGTCCCATTTTCAAGAATTAATGGATGAGGCTCAGGCATATGGAGTGGAGTTTTCCTCCAAGTTCATAGCTGTCCCGAGTCATACAGAGTTAATGGCAGGGTAAATTCCAAAATAAGTTGCAGGTGATCCTGCTGCAAGCTCGTTATTACATGGATGCGTATACACAGAGTGCAGACAAGGTGGAATTGGAAGAGCAAGATCCGATGTATGCAATAGGCAGGGCTCTCAAGTCTCACGCATTGACCATGAGACACACGCTCTACCCTAACAGATGTAATCTCACTCCAGACTTTTGAAGCAACTTGAGAGCCCTGCTCTAGAGGAATTGTAGGCCTCTGGCCTACCTGTCTAGGTGCACTATCCTATTGGTGCATTGCTCGATATCAGCTAACAAAATCAGAATTATTTTGTACAATACTGAATTCACAAATCACTAACACAGTTATTGTTGTATTTTTGTTACATAATTCTAAACAGAAAAGGAAATTTCATGTATTTTATAAGCTTATATGTTCACATAGTTTATTCAAAATAAGAAAAAAAGAGCAAGGAACATTGCCAGAAAAGGCCGGAATGGCTTGCAAACCAGCAATGTTCACCTTTTCTTTTCAAAATGTACTTTCAACTTGCCCTTTGTTTTATAGGTTTACATTAAATCACTGTTAGAGTACATGTTACAGAGGTACATTAAACATATTAGTCTTCATGTCTAACATTTTACAGTGCAGCTTGCAGGCAACATGGGTAATGGCACACATTTGACCAAGATGAACAGTTTTACTCTCGTGCATATATTTGAAATCTTAGGTGATAAAAATATTCACAGACAGAATTTGGGAATCATCTCTTACTGTTTGCAGTTACCCAGAAGCCATATCCTACTGAATGGGGGAAAAAGGTCACAGTCTATTTCTATTAGCACATTTTATTTTAGAAACAGATCTGCAGAACAGGTCCGGATCAGAGTTATCAAGATGGCCCAACATTAACAAACCTGAATTTATAATTCGAATTGAATTAAAACGCTTAGGTTAATTGTAGCCAAACATACGAACTGCATAAATTACATAAAATTTAGAGTGAACATGGGTGCTGTTAAATAAATTAAAAAAAAGGATTCCTTTTTTTAGTGTAGGTAGGTACATGGATGGATAAAATGAAATAAACATTAATTACAAATCACAAATTAGGATTAATTAATATGTTTACGTAATGTAAGGTTCCACACCTTAAAAAGTTTAATTTGATTAAATCAGGTTTTAGTTAATACATACAACAAAGTAAATATCACGCACGACTAGAAGGCAATTATGAAATTTCCTTATATTAACCATGTGATTGTTAAAACTTATAAATAAGTACTTAATGGTACTGCAGTTAAACTTACATATAAAATGCTTGCGCAAAAACATACGAGGATTTTTTAAAGTAAATTCTATGCAGCATTTATCTCTTAAAAATTCTGCAGACGAAGCACCTGGGCCTATAACCAAAAGGTCGCCAATTCATGCCCAGCCTTATCAGAATAGTCACATGTCTATGGGCCCTTGAGCAAAGCCATTAACTCCTAACAGGACAGGAAACAGCACTATAGTTGTGTGATTTCTTTTGTTGCTTAAATAAAGAGCTTAAATAAAAAGTTATGCTGCCTAAATATAAAGATTTTGATATAATTTAAAGTCCCTTTTTTTTCCCCATCAATGAATCCAATTCAGATCCGGATCAGGTGAGTTATTATATTGGCGGATCTGGGTAGAGTCTGGCCCGGATCCAGTATGGACCTGTGATCTTTATCTGTTCCAGATCCATCCCACTGTGCAAGTGGACTCCGATCCAGACCTGTTGTGTGGATTTGTCCTACCTCCATGCAGATCTAGCACAGTGTCATTTTGCTTCAAAGCCTGTTTTTGTCCAAATATTTTAATGACAGCTTTACTTTAAGTTTATATTTAAGTTATTAAATTACTGAAGTAATCTATAGATAAAGGGCTAAAGGGTATAATTTAATTTTCGTTATAAGTAATGGCATAAAATATTGCCTTTATGTTATTTGTTGGAGGAACCATGATGGTTAGTCTTGATTAAGAACCACTGCCCTCAAAAGTACAATTCTAAAAAGTGTCCTGCTGCTCCCATGCCCACATGTGTGTTTGCCTTACTCAGCACAACACTTTTGTTGTGTCCTGATTATAACCAGATGAAATGAGAACTGAATAACATTACTGTAGGGGGCTTTGTCGCTCAGTAAATGGGATCACATGACTTAGACTTTTAAGATGTGGATCAAAGTTTCACTTGATGTTCTCTCGCGGGGTGGTTCACTGGGGTTCCTAAGAGTTATTCAATAGAGCAAAATAAACACAGATCTTACACAGTGACTGACTCTTTCAGAGCCTGATTGCTCTGTTGCCTACCACTGCCAAAGACGTGTATAAATATAAATAAGGCAAACACAGAAATGACTGTGACAGGCATAAAAAGGATGTAGGTGATGCTAAAAAACTGCCTTGCAGATACCACAGGAATTAGAGAATCAGTTACGTAGATACTGGCAAGTTTATTGCAAGTGGATTTTATCTATACACCCTTATCCTCTAGGTGGCTTCCAACACAGAAAACTATTACAATGCGGAACTAAAAAGAATGAGAAACAAAAGGGACCACAAGGGATCTAAAGACAGGGACACGAAGGCAACACAAAAACGAATTCAGACTAAAACTATACATGAGGAGTCAGTAATTACACCAATGTGAACCAGGTTAATAGCAGGAACCATCTAACAACAAATACATGCAATAGCCAATGAAGGGCAGGGAATGGGTAGGCACATATATACAAGGATAACAAGGTCTTAACAAGGGACAGGTATAAGCCATTAGCAATTAACCAAACACTAAGGACTCAAACAGCAAGAGATACCAATTAACAGGACATAGCTACAAGACTGGGCACTGGCAGCATAAACCAGGAAGAAGGACACAAAAGGCGTGGACCAATATTCGGCTATATAAATATGCAGAACATAATAAACATGAGGTTGACAAAGCAGAGTCTTGGGGTAAGTTGGTGAACTCACGGCGAGTTGGGTTGCACAGATCTCAGCCGCACGCTCAGCTCATTCAGCCACACACGAGCCCGGGGAGCAATGGAAACAGTGTGGACTTAAAGTAGGGGTAAGCTGAGGGGAACACAGTGAGCAGAACAGGACAACCAGCAACACCAGCCAAACAGGAAACTAGGGAAACAATAGACACAAAAGCAGAACACGGACCGATAAAAGTTATAGAAATGTGCACACCTTTTACAATGGGTGGTACAATTGTACTCTTATTGAAGTATTCACACTGCAAATCACTTAAAAAGGTGATTTCCCCTCACCTTAATGCAGGGTAATTATGGTTTGCAAAGAGAAAAAAAGATTTATGGGGTCTATATATTTGGGGATATATTTCAGTCCTTACATTAACAAAATCTGGCATTTCAATAAAGGTATGTAAATTTTTGATAATCCGTTGTTAATTTAGTTAAAATCGAATTTTAAATTGTGAATTTGCATTAATTCATTTAGATACAGCCTACAGTGTATGTCAGTTTACAACATCAATTAAAACAGCCATTAAGCCAGCCTTCAATATCAGCAGGTAATTGTAGATGTTAGAGGTTTTTCAGCCATTAGTAGATGATTCAGAAATTTGATACACTTTCACTTTAAAGATGGCCACAGGTGAACAGGCTATGGAGGGAAGAAATACTGTTTCCTATACTTGAAGAGGAAGAAGTGATGGATGTACCTAGACATCTGGAAGCACGCTACGTAAATCGTCTTTATTGGATGAAACAGATGCATCATTTAGCAGCATGACTGCTTTTCTCTAGACATGTCAGCGTCGTAATGTGACGGCTCGGGAGGGTCACGCAGGTACACTTTTATTTAACTGCAGCTTCGCTCTGGAATCCCTTGCCGCAAAAGTAGAGATTATGAATCCACATTAAGTGAACAGGCTTACACCACCATTTTCACACATACTCTCTAGAGCTGGCCTTGGAGCCGTGCTCCTAATCATTCTGACTTGTTGTGTTTCTATATTGGTAAGATGGACGACTCCTACAAACAGGCCATCTAAACAAGGCCACTGATAAGACACATGATGGAGTCCCCTGTTCTTCTAGGATTAACCTTTCTCTGTCTTTACTGAGTCCGTCTGAAATTTAAACAATGGTAAGCATCTGATTGCCAAAGTGCCTAGAGCAGTTCCCATTATTTAAAGCTAGACAAGATTAGCTAATCAGCACAATATCTTTTCTTCATACAACCTTGACTCTGACCTTTGCTATCACTTACATATGAGGATTGTCCTCATATTTCAAAAAGCTGAAGACATTTGTACAATATTTCTGACATGATGGTTTTACAAAAATCATGAACAACATAAACGTGACATAAGAATTGCATTGACATGCTAACACAACGTACCAAGCAGAGTCAGAAATATTTAGTTCAATTTTATTTGTATTGTGCATTTTCAATTTTACATTGTCTCAAAGCACGTTACATTATTCCTGCCATTAAGCAAGCCAAAGGCGACAATGGCAGTGAAATACTCAAAAGAGAAGGACTGTCATCAGTTCCCACCTAATACCATTGAAAGTGGCCATCACAGAATCACCTGCAATCACATGATTGCAATGATGATGCTTTATCACATTATTAAATACTTTTTATCTCATATACAGGGTTTTATAATTGGTATCAGAAAAGGCCTATCTCATGGAGCTGTATGCAGTAGATGGGTGGGGATAAATTCACATCTTGCCAAAACTGACTGGTATTGCCAAGAGAGAAAAAGAGATGAAAACTATTGATTCTTTCAAAATCATTTGAAAATCACAAGTTCTAGTTTTTTAACACTGTTTTAGCTACCTCACCCCTATAATTCTGACAGAACCATAATCCAGAGATATGTGATGGATTGATGCATCCATCCATCGATCCATCCATCCATCCATCTTCCACCACTTATCTTAGAGTACTATTTTTTTTGCAGTTTGATCATGCCAGTGAGCAGTTTTTCACTGCCATCGTGGCACAGAGGTTATAACTACAGAATCTACCTGTTTATGCTGCAACCTTTTGAAATGTAAAATCATTGAACAGCCTTTCTTCAGTTCAACTACTTCCTGCAATAGGAAAACAGATCCTTAATGGGACTGTAATGCAGGTGGATTTGCCCTCTACGTGGCTAGGGCATGTGTCAGTGAGCATTAGAGCACATTGGCCATTTCAGACAGAAATGCAGTGTCTGGAAGCTTTCTCATTAGGTGCTGTTCATGGAGAATACGAATGTAGTTGAGGGATACAACACAGAGAAAGGTCATCACTGGCTAGGATGCATTTCAACATGAACAAACTCGACCAATACTTAACACCTAATAATACAACATTAGAAAATAAAAGGAACTGCTTTCCTGGCACTGAGCAACAACACGATTTACATGCATTTTAATATCTGGGCTCTACCTGCAACTAGAGCTGTCACTTTTACTCAATTAAATTTGAGTACTAAATTTTTGAAAAGCATCGATTAACATTTGCCTTCTCAGTTACTCAGGAATATGGTAGAAGGAAGACGTAACATAGTGGATGGGGGTCAAATAAAAAGACAAAAGCTTCAGCTGTGTGGAAACACTTCATATTAAAAGTGATGAAAATGCAATCGTCTGTCAGTATTGCAAAGCAGAACTTAAATATCACATCAGCATGACTGCAATGTAACTATGTCTTAAAAGAAGATATCCAGGTTGGATGGACTCACACAATAATTAGATGATACCCATAGACGACAATAAGCTATGTACCCTTGGAATAGCCTAGCCTGTGTTTGTCATCACTTCAGAGTCTGAGATTTCTTTGTCAATCTGTTCTGCCTTATTATGTTTAAACCTTTTAATGGAGGCTTCATAGGAGAATACCTTCCCTCTAATAACCACTTACAGTGTCTCCGATATTGGAGGTGTTGGGCATTTCCAATAGTGGGGGCCATGGGCAGGGATCGGAGACCTTTGACTATGGTTTGTTTCAGGTAATTGGATGATTTGATCATTCATATATTAGTCAAATTATTTATTGGTGGGAAGCGAAGGGTTAAAATGCCAACAATAATTTTGCTTTGGTAAAGTGAGTTTCAGGTGGAGATTGACTGGGCTATGGCCTGAAATTAAGATGTAATGATTTTTAGTGAGGTATGTGTTTGTGACTGATTTGGAGCCCCACAAAAAATTATCAACCCGAGTGTGATTTATGGACTTGAATAAAATGAGTAATCCTCCTCTGTTGGGTGTTCTGATCACTAACTATCTACTATATTCCAAGACCCAATTAAGTTATTTTTAAGGGCTGAACTGTAGTAACTGTCCCATGGAGGCTTGTGCAAAGACATATATAGGAATAGATCTAAGTATCAGTTGCAATTTCCTCCAATCAGTGTATGGATGGACTCCTCCAAGTGACTCCTTGAGTAATAAATCAAACACTTTGTGAAAGAAAGCCACCAGCATTTAGCCCATGTATGTTTATGGTGGTTGGAAACGAGTTATATATAAGATATAAAATAGAGTGGAACCTTGGAACTTGGTAACTCTTACCTCGACTAAATCGGATGTTGAACGGGTCTGTCAAATCTTTTTTCCACTTGTACTTCAATTGAAAACTTGGAAATTGTCTGTTCCTGCTAAAACTTGTATGGGTCGAGAGGCATTCGACTCCACCAGTTCGGACCACAAACAGGTCGGTAGAGGAAAATCTAGCCACCACTCATCTGAAAACTCCGAACACGACAAAACAAAACCTTCCCGCTAATACTAATATTATTTTATATTATATGAAATGATTATAATATAATAATAAAATGTGTTTTGGTTATGTATTTTCTATGTACCCTGAATGTATATATGTACAGTCGTGGCCAAAAGTTTTGCGAATGACACAAATGTTGGTTTTCACAAAGTTTGCTGCTTCAGTTTTTATGATGGCAATTTGCATATACTCCAGAATGTTATGAAGAGTGAT
>JAAGVU020000380.1:0-13279 GCA_011763525.2 Mormyrus iriodes | reverse complement strand
CCATTTCTGATTCCAACTGATTAACTACAAGTCAAGTTATTATTTGTTGTTCCTACAACTTGGTTAAGTGACAAGACTTTTGTCAGGCACTGTAAGCGTCTTAAAAATGTGGCACAAAGTTTTTCAAACTCTGGATAAACCATTTAGAACATTTCAGACCGCCAAAGAGCAGCTAATATGATCAACTGTGGTCATATTTTATCAGTTTAACTTTGCCATTGACAATGATCTGCTTTGCACCTTCAGTTGCTTTCGCTGAAATCTGGTTTGCTTCTAACATTATTGTCTTGTCATATCTAGTTGCTTGGTAAGAGGTGCCAATACAAATTTTTGTATTTTTATGTATTTCAGTATTACAGAGTAGTACTTCTCTAGTATAAAGAGAAATGTATTGTAAACATTGTAAATACATGTGTTTTTTTTATCTGAAATTGTATTAATAATGTCTTATTATAATTCTCTCAGGTAGATAAATACCTTGAGTTGTCATGGATGGATGTGGATGCCATACCCTCTGTGGGAAATCTCCCTAAATTATTGTAAAGTTAACTACATTTACAATTATTTTTATTTTGCAGATGCTCTTGTCCAAAGTGACTGACAGGTGAGGCAAATAGCACATTACAAACAAACATGCTATCAAGGAGTTGACTAGGCATAAGTGCAGCTAGGCTGAATTTCCAGTGAATGCCCAAGTACTAGTACTGGAGCTAGAGCTACACAACATCTTCTAAACAAAGCAACACCTAATAAGACAGCTATTAAATTAGCAGAAAATGCAACATTCATAGAATATAAAGTGGCAACAGGCTACAAGGGATATTCCTGGAACAGATGAGTTTTGAGGTGTTTTTTGAATTGGAGAGAGAATATATCCACACTGTTTATCACATGTGAACCACAGGAACATGCTGGGAAATGTCAGTAGGGTAACAAGATGTGCTGTCACACTGAACTGATTTGCATGCAAGCACATAGCTAGGAGAGGATATATACTTGAAACCCCAGAAATGGGGTGAAAAAAATGGGAACATCCCAGCCACCATGTTGCAGATAATGATCATGAATACTAAACATAACATACTGAACATACTTTATCTCTAAAGTTCTAAAAGTTCTAAAAAGTTACACTTTTAGGTAATAGTGCATATCTTTTGTGTGATTTTAGTTCTGTGATTGAAGGAATTCCACAAATATGTCTTTTTATATTGCTTGACATGATAACTGACTTTAGCTCCATCATTAAAATTGGACTTTAAAGTAGTTTTTTAATTACTGGTGCATGAAAAATATTTGTGACATATGTTTATCAGTCAACTTCATCAGTCAAGCATAAAGTATCAGAAATAAAGTACCTTGATGTATATATCATGGTGTTTCTTTTTACAAAAACAAATGTATCATAACTTTAGAACAGATATAAAGTTTTAGGAGGGGAAAAGAGAATGAATGTATGAGAATCTGGCTCTTCCTTTGCCAGGATAGTACCCAGCTGTAAGTCATGTTATAATAGTGACATTTTCCACAAGATTAAAAACACGAAAATTTTTCGCAGGTCTGCTGCCAGACTTATATTGGGAACTATTTGTACGCGTGGGCTTTATCACAAATACTCCTTAATTAGGAACATATTCATGTGCTGATAAAAATGAAGATTATTATAAATGGAGATTTTCAATAGATACTTTGCTAAATTATTTTGTGACTTTTTAGCATATTTAGAACTGTATACAAATAACTATATTTCAAATTAAAATGGAACATGAAATTCCATTAGCAAAAAAAATCTAAAAGTTATCAATAATTGGAAAAAATAACAACATATGAATGCACTACAAAAAATGTTAGAAATTAGGAACTGTATAGGGCTATACGTAAAGTCTTAGAATTTTGACAGATTATGAGAAGTGTGTATTTCCCTGAAGGGACATAGAGGGGGAAAAAATCGGTGTAGGAAAAAAAACATGCACTCTTGCAAGATCTCACAAAAGTACTTTTTTTTCCCAACCACAGTGTTTCTTCCTCCATATCCCTTCCGGGGCGCCGTAATTTTAAGCAATAAAGAAATACAAAATAAACCTTATTCTGACAATATAATTTATTTAGAAAACATATTATCTTACATCAAAATGTAAATTAGTTTAAATCACATGTAAACAAAAAGACTAAAATATACATGCTTTAATTTTTAAATATAATGTAAAATGTAATGCAGTCTACACTACTCAAGGCCATTTCGAATATAGCCAAATCCATTGGTAACATTTCTAACAAGTTACTATTGTTTGTTAAGAAGTCATATCCTAAAATTCTTTGTCTGTTTGCTGTGACCAGGAAGTGCTTACTTTAGTGTCTCCTAGTGGTGATCAGCAGAAATAACCACAAACTAACCAGAGCAGAGCAACCAAACTTTGTTGTTTATAATCATTTTAAATGCCTTTAATAAGTAGGTAAATCAATAATGTATATTCGGTTTGGAACCGCAGGTTATGTTACAATTGCGTTTGTCACATAATCTGATAACGTTTTAGCCACTTTTATGAAGTTATCAACTGATTACATAAACTTTTGAAAAGTAAAGCAATATTGTGAGCAAAGTTAAATTTGTGGTTTAATTAATAGTGTTAGGAAAATCCTTTCCTCTCAATTGTTGAACACCAACACGCCACTATTTTAACATAAAATCTAGATTGGAACACAAGGGAACGTACTAAATGTCATGGTTTTTTTTTATATCAAAATTTTAATTATTTAAAATACCATATATAACTTGTTAGTTCAGCTTCATAGATACCTATCCAAACAAAATCAAGAATTTTTAAATAGATCCATTCGATAAACACTCCACTGTGTATTAGGCCTATGGCATCATTTCTCAAAGATGTATTTGTAGGATATCGTGCCCACTATGAAAATTAAACTAATGCTTACAGCTATCCTTGACCCACTTGTCATAATTCCATTAAACTGAATTAAAATTCAAATACAATCAGACTGACGTGTGCGGGCGAGCTCCAGTCATTATACTTGCGCCCCCTCCCACGAGGAACAACTCCGCATCACGCCCAGTCCTTCGCAGGATAGGATGACCGCGGTCCTGACTGGATAAGCGGTTATTAAAAAGAGATGCATGAATGAATAGTGGACATAAAGACCACCCATCCTGGCGCAACGTTATGTCATGGATACAGTCCTATTCATGAGATTTTTAATCGATGTTCTTCTGTACCATGCTACTGTTGTGTCATAGAGAACACTAATTACTGCCCTGGAGCGGGTTTAACTCTTTTATTAAAGGCGGTGTATAACAGTGACAACCTTTGCGTGGTCCCTTTCTTTTTCCCGCTCCTCTCTACCCCATATCCTAGCAACCTTACCTTCCATCACCCTTACCGCCACCTATTGGCATATGCATAGAACACAACAGCTACTGGAACGTCCACATCTTAATTAGCAATAATATGACCAATATCGTGAAATATCTTTACAATTTTCGCTTCCTTTCATTTTCACAAAGACATTTTTTCTGTAGAATTACCATCATGAAATATGTTGCAGCATTTTGCCGTTTCAATGACACGTGGTAGACCTATTTTGATTTAATTTATAGTATGTGGGATAATGAGTCACTGTGTCCTGTGCACACATCAAGAAAGGCAAAATTGTACAGTTTAAAGTCACAGAACCAAGCAATCAGGTAGAACGCAGGATAGGGAGAAAAAGAGAAAAGGTACAATATAAATGAAACTCAAAAAAATGTGATGATTGTATGCAAACTAGACAATACAATAAATCACTTAAGGTGAAACAGAAAAAAAAATGAGTCCCATCCATCGACAGGCAGAATGACCTCTCTGGAAGTTCTAGGCTGACATGGGTGGGTAGGGGGGACCCTAGGTGGGCCATATAAGTTATTTTTTTGAAGCCAAAAAAAAGCTGCTTTTCAATAAGATCCATGTACGGGGTGTTTATTAAGCCAGACCGAACTGGTTAACAAACGCTGACACGTTACAATGATCAAACAAGGAGCACAGGACTGAGAGATGCTAATATACCTGACTAACAAAGGAGCATACTCAAGGCACCTGTGACTGGTTAACAGGGTGGCAGGAACAAGAGATAAGATTAAGACTAAGACTCAGATGCGGCTGGTTTGGAGCCATGCCTGAGGGAAACACAGGAATCGAACACACAGGGACCTCGCAATGTTCAACATTCTTGATTTCTTTTCTTCTTTTTCTTTTTGGTCTTTTGTTCCAGACAGCCTGGACCTGCTGCAGTTCACATACTGCCAATAGATCCACTGAGGATGCCATTTTTTAGAAAATGGCGGCGCACAGCAGTGCAGCGGCTTCTCTATCTCTCGGCGTTAGCGCTAGCATTGTGATCAGAAAACCGGCACTAAAGTATAGCTCTGCAGAACTAATGGAGCTAGACAACGGTCTTTATGCCTATTTTCCTCCGGAGCTCAAAGCAGTGCCCAGCACGCTGCAGATTTTAAGGAAACTGATGCAGAGGAGCAAATGGAGTCGGTTTGGAGTTAAGAGGAGACAGTGCATGCGGAAGCAGAAAAGGGTTAAAAGAGCCAGTTTGCTACTCAGGCTAAGAGCTAATACTAGTAAGCCGGCTATTCCATCACTTTTTTTATCCAACGTTCTGGCTTTGGACAATAAAACTAATCTACTACGACTGAGGCTATGCCAATGGGAGATGCAGAACTGCAGTGTTTTTGTCCTGACGGAAACATGGCTTAACAATATGCCGGACTCCGCTTTTGAGCTGGACGAGCGGCTATTTTTCAGATCGGACAGAGACAGGTAGCTCTCCGGAAAAAAAAACAGAGGAGGAGGACTCTGCATCTATGTCAACAAAGGTTGATGCACGAATTGCTCTGTGGTGAGCAGACATTGTTCTGAGGATATGGAACATTTAATAGTGAAATGCTGCCCTCACTATCTGCCACGGCAATTCACAGCGGTGTGTACAGTGGCTGTTTACGTGCCTCCACACTCTGAGGGAGCTGTATTGTATTGAAGCATTGTATGTACATACATACTATTGTATGTAGTAGCAGGTAGCAGGGGACTTTAACCACATGGATCTGCGGGACATTCTTCCTATGTTCCACCAACATGTTAACATCGTCACTCGAGGAGGAAACACTTTGTAAACAAAGTGCTTACCAACAGTCGAGGAACATACAGAGCAGTGCCCCGCCCCCACCTCGGTGCCTCAGATCACATCTCCCTCCTGTATACAGCCCCCTGTTGAGAAGGAGCAAAACTGTAACAAAAACCATCTCTGTGTGGCCTGATAGTGCTGTGTCCATGCTCCAGTACTGCTTTGAGACCACAGAATTCAAGGAGGCTGCAACATCAGGGAGCAGTGTGGACCTGGAGGAGTACACATCATCTGTCCTAGGCTATATCAGGAAATTGCATAGAGGATGTGACCACCTGCAAAATTATCACCATCCGACCAAACCAAAAACCTTGGCTCAATGCAGAAGTGCGCTCCCTGCTCAGAACTCGTGATGCCGCATTTATGGATGGCGATGCAGCAGCCCTCAGATCAGCCAGAAGGAACTTGTCGAGGGGCATAAAGAGAGCCAAGTCCATATATGCTCTCAAGAGCAAGCACCATTTCAATACAAATGACCCACAAAGCACGTGGAAGGGCATCAGGTGCATCACTGACTTCAAGAAGAGTGATCCACAGTGCCTGGTGGATCCAGCGCTTCCTGACACCTTGAATGCCTTCTGCGCTCGCTTTGAGGCCTCGAACACCACCACTCCCTCCCGGCTCACCCCTTCCCCCAATGAGCCCCCAGAAATCAGCATAATAACAACAGCGGAGGTGGGGAGAACGCTGCAAAAGGTCAATCCTAGGAAGGCCTCAGACCCTGATGGGATCCCAGGCAAGATTCTGAGGGGATGTGCACCCCAGCTGTCTGAGGTCCTGACAGACATATTCAACGTCTCACTGCCTGAGGCCGGAGTTCCATCATGCATCAAGACATCCACCATCATCCCTGTGCCAAAGACCTCCGGAGATTTGTGCCTCAACGATTACCGTCCCGTTGCACTCACCCCTATAATCTTGAAGTGCTTTGAGAGGCTGGTGATGCAGCACCTGCACCAGACCATCAATGTGGCTGAGGACTCCCACCAGTACGCATACAGGCGGAACCGGTCCACAGCAAGCCCCATCTCTGCTGTGATACACCAGGCCCTCTCTCACGTGGAGAATACGGACCCCTACGTGAGGCTGCTGTTTCTGGATTTTAGCTCTGCATTCAATACCATCATTCCGCAGAAGCTCGTGACCAAGTTGGCAGCATTAGATACCCCCTCATACCTGTGTAACTGGGTCCTGGATTTTCTGACTTGCAGGCCACAGAGAGTAAGGATCAATAACAACATGTCCTCCATTATCCTCCTGAGCACTGGCTCCCCCCAGGGCTGTGTGCTCAGCCCACTACTGTACACACTAATGACAAATGTCTGCAGAGCTCGCTACAAGAACAACCTTGTGGTGAAGTTTGCAGATGACAAAGCAGTGATAGGGCGCATCACCCACGGGGATGAAACAGCATACAGACTGGAGGTGGAGGACCTGATTCGGTGGTGCGGGGACAACAACCTCATCCTCAACACCCAGAAGACCAAGGAGATGGTCGTGGATTTCCACATAACTGGCACCTCCCACCCACCCCCCCCCTTTAACATACATGGAGCCGCAGTGGAGATGTTCATCTCCGTCAAGTACCTTGGGGTACAACTTACCAACACCCTCACCTGGTGAACCAACACCACAGCTGTCATTAAGAAGGCCCACCAGCGCCTCTATTTCTTGAGGAAGCTGAAGAAAGCAGGACTGGTGGCTGACGTCCTCAGGTCCTTTTACAGCTGTGCGGGGGAGAGTGTCCTGACCTCCTGCCTAACTATGTGGTATGGCAGCTGCACTGTGGCAGAGAAGAGGGTGGTAAAATCTGTCTAGAGGACCATTGGGTGCAGCTTACCTCCCATCGGGGATATTTACATCACTAGATGAAGGGGAAAAGCCTCCTCCATCCTTCATGACTCCACTCACCCTGCATATGAACTGTTCACCCTCCTGCCGTCAGGAAGGAGGCTGCGCTGCATCCAAGCAAAAACATCCAGACTGAAAAACAGCTTCTATCCAGCTGCAGTCAGACTGTTAAACTGCTCCACCACCTAAGTACATTTTGCACTATAATTACTTGCCTTGATGTCACTCTGTCACTTACCCTTGCAATTGCACTGATTACTTGAAGTCGCTGCCGCCATATAATTGTGCAATATTGTACATTACTTTTTAACTTTTACTTCAGAGGTGTTATCTTAGTTCATCTCATTTTCCAGTTTAGATATTTTATTCTAGCATTTTACTATTTACTATTTATTTCGTCTGTTTATTGGTTAGTAGCACGCTGCATACACCGAGACCTGAAAAACTGTGTTTCGTTCCAATCATGTCAAGTGGTTTGAATGACAATAAAAGCTGATTCTGATTCTGATTTCACACACAATTCACTCCACCTTGGCTCACCTGGACAATAAAAACTGCTATGGCAGGCTGTTATTTGTGGATTACAGCTCTGCATTTAAGACGGTCATCCCCTCCAAGCTGATCCAGAAGCTGCTGGGTTTGGGACTTCCTCACCAACAGACCACAGCATGTACAGATTGGCAAAGAAACTTCCTCCACCCTGACCCTTAACACTGGCACTCCGCAGGGAAGTGTTCTGAGTCTACTGCTGTACTCACGTTCACACATGACTGCGTGGCCAACACCAACATCAAGTTTGCTGATCACACCACCATCATGGGCCTGATCACTGACAATGATGAGATGGCCTACAGAGAAGAGGTGAGACTCCTGGCAGAGTGGTGTCAGGAGAACAACTTCTCTGTCAATGTAAGTAAAACTAAGGAGCTGGTCATGGAATTTAGTAGATGTGGTTCATGCCCCCATCTACATTGGAGGAGATACTATGGGGAGTCAACAGCTTCAAATTCCTTGGAGTCACCCTCAACAATAACCTAATGTGGACAGAGCATACGGCAGCTGTCATCGAAAAGGCTTACCAGGGCTTTCACTTCCTCAGGTGTCTGAGGAAAACCCGGATGACCACCACAGACCTCAACAGTTTCTACAGGTGTGCTGTGGAGTCCATCCTCACAGGGTGTATAATGTCCTGGTACAGCAGCTGCTCCATACACAACAAGAAATCCCTGCAAAGAGTTGTGAAAATGGCTTAGAAGAACATCAGCACTCCACTCCCAACAATGAAGGACATCTACCCCACGCTGCCTTAGAGAGACAAAGCGCATCATGAAGGATTCTAGCCACTCTGCCGTGACACTGCTCTCTTTCCTGCCCTCTGGTAGAAGACTCAGGACAATGCACACATGCACCACAAGATTCAGGGACAGCATTTACCCCAGTGCTGTCAGACTGTACAACATACACTGCCAACATACATATAAAGGTTGTTTCATGTGCAGTAATAATAATGCTCATTATGTGCAATATATGCTAAAAGTGTGTTCAACAAACTTATGTGCAATATTGCTAACACACAATAGAAATGCTACAGACTAAACAAAACACTTCACACCTACACTCTTATGGTCACTCACGGGCACTCTGTCAATAGTATACGTTATTTGTTAACTGTTTATTGTCTGTTGACCATTTAAGATTATTTGTGGGTGGCATCTAGGCAGGATCTCGGGCTCGTGCATGTACACACATTTACAAGATAGGTCTGACATTTCCAAGGGGACATGTCACTTTACACATTAAACATTACACAAAAGATAATGGGTCTAATGCTGTACAGCACACTCGTAGTATGCATGTACAACGTTTTTTGGTTCCGTGAGTGGCTCAGCAGACTAAGCCTCTGTGCCTGTGTTCAGAAAATCTCTGGTTAAGACCCCGGACTCAGAAGAAAACCTACATGTCTGTGGGCTCTTGAGCAAGGCCATGAACCCCCCAGCTCCAGTTGCACCACATGCTGGCTGACCCTGTCCTGTGACACCCCCCCCCAAGCTATGAAGAGTAAGATGGGGAGGGGAAAGAGAAGAATTCTAATGTACCTGATCTTGTGCAAATAAAAGATTTATCATAGTGGTGCACTGATGCAATTTTGACCAATACCAATATACACTCAATGACCACTTTATTAGGTACACCTGTTCTACTGTTCATTGAAGCAAATATCTAATCAGCCATTCATATGTCAACAGCAAAATGTGTAAGATCATTGAGATACAGGACAGGAGCTTCAGTTAATGTTCACATCAAACATGATAATTTGGTCTTGATGGTCTTCATCCTAATTGGAGGGGATCATTTATGTTATCCCAAAACATGGTGAGTAATTTACCTGCATGACTGAGAGCACCACCCAGGCCTCAGCCTTATGATCTTAAATCGAAGGCTGTTTATTCTCCCACCTTTAGATCATGTTTGGCCTGGACCCAGGTGCTTCATAACAATGCATCCCCTAACTATTTAGAATTAGAGTTGAGTGAGCCTAGAAAGAATATAGTAAGTAGTAAGTATTATTAGACCAAGATGTAGATCTAAATGTCACACTGGGGCTCCTGTGTGGATAACTTAATATCTATTTCACTAATAAGATTAAATGAGACACAACATAAACAAAAATCCACCATAAAATGCACACTATTGAACGTTAGCTCTTTAGGAAGTAAATCAATTCTTGGCCATTCAATTCAATTCAATTTATTTTTATATAGCGCCTTTCACAACAGAGTCACCCCAAAGCGCTTTACATGATATTGAGAGATAGGAATAATATAGGAAAAAAGGAATGACAAATTAAGTAAAGAGTTCATATCAATGACATGGTTCTTGACACTGGTGCAGACCTGTGGTTTTTAACAGAAACCTGACTCAGACCCACACACTATTCCTCTTGTTGAAGCCTCACCTGTCAGCTTTAGTTTTGTACAGAAACCACATGGCTCAGAGCGTGGAGATGACCTGGCAGCTATTTTTATCTCACTGTTAAAAATTGAACCCAAATTTATAAAAGATTTTACTATGCAATGCTAATTCACATCTTATCCGACCCACCCATTTTTATCCTTATAGTTTACAGATCGCCGGGATCATACACTTCATTTTTGACTGAATTCGGGGAACTTCTCTCTGACTTGGTTATCAACTTAGAGCATATTGTAATACTTGGAGATTTCAATATACATGTGGACACAGAGACTGATGCCTTCAGTAAAAGTTTGCTGTCCTTCATGGACTCTGTTGAATGTTACCAACATGTATCGGGACCAGCACATGTTCACAATCATACATTAGACTTGTTTATAACTCAAGGAGTTTATGTTCATTATGTATCTGTCTGTCCATTGAATAAGTCCTTTTCTGACCATTTTCTAATCACCTTTGTGATTCAGCCACCCTCTTTGACTATGGCAGAGAAGATTATTACGACACGTTACCTAAAGGATATAAACTCCCTATGATTTATTAATGCAGTGAGTAATGTGAACTTCATGTCTAGTACAGATGTAAACAAAGTCACCCATGACTTCAATACAGTAGTTAGTCAGATTTTAGACGAAACAGCGCCTTTGAAAAATAAAGTGGTAAAAACCACCAGACACTCCCCATGGTTTAATGACCACACACGCTCCTAAAAAACAGAAGTGCTGCAGATTGGAGTGCAAATGGAGTACCATTGGGTAATATAATGAGAAAACATAATGTTAATTATCATTCCTATGCCAACGACACAAAAATATACATTTTGGTTATGCCTAACAACACCTCATCTATTGTCACTTTAGCTAAGTGCTTCAATGAAGTCAGGATCGGAACGGCTGAAAACTTCTTATTATTAAACTCTCAGAAAACTGAGTTTCTGTTGTTTGGTGGCAAGTCCACAGATAGGAATGCTATAATCTCTTCACTCCACTCCAAATGTTGAACTTTTTCCTCAGCAGCTCAGCCTGCAATCTAGGTATCATCTTAGATATAAGGCCGTCATTCAAATCGCACGTGAATGCAGTATCAAAGGTACAATGATTTCTTACTCTTCAAGACACAGTGAAACATGCCTTTGTATACAGTAGGCTAGACTACTGTAATGCTCTATTCTCCGGGAGCACACACTGCACATTAAACACCTTTCAGCGTATTCAAAATGCTGCAGCTTGAATCGTTACCAGGAGCAGGAAGTTTGATCACATAACCCCTGTTCATAATTCCCTGCATTGGCTTCCTGTACGGTTCAGGACTGACTTCAAAGTTCTCCTACTTACATACAAGGCACTTAAAGGTTTAGCACCTGCCTACCTGACAGAGTTACTTGAAGTTTACAAGCCGCATCATCCACTCAGATCACAGAATGCAGGTTTCCTTGTCGTTCCACATATGTATAAAGTGACAGTTGCCGGTAAAGCATTCTGCTATAAGGCCCCTATATTGTGGAATGGTTTACCAACCTATGTTCGGGATACAGAATCGGTCTCAGTCTTTAAATCTCAACTGAAGACCTTTTATTTCAGTTAACCTTACCCACAACTTAACTTATAACACACCGTAACTATGGCTGCTGGTGCTGCTGTACATGCCATTTTTATCTACTACGCTTGTCCATTAATGTATTAATGCATGTTCTGACCATTCATACTCTTTGCTTTCCCACATGTCCGTGTGGTGCCCGGTCCTGGTCTGGTCCCATGGATGGGTGACATTGTGGATGTGACTTACGAACTGTAACATTGTGGGTGCAGCCTCCAGTCTGCCACCCTACACAGGCCAGTGTGGAGAACAGACTCATTGTTGGACTTCGGCATCACCATAATCACAGCTTACATCTTGCTTTTAGCAAGCAATCCCACTCTTTTCTGTGCAATAATGTTAGCATGCCCAGGGTGGTTAGGCAGCCAGTTGACCTTGGACTCCCAGAGGTTTTTTTTCTTCTTACTTGGGAGTTTTTGGTTCCTCTCCTCCATTGTCATGTGGCCTTCTTTCTTTATGTGTCATGTGGCTAGTTTCTTTGCCTTTCCTTTTCCCTATTTTGTATTACTCTCTCTTAATATCATGTAAAGCCATCATGTAATACCATGTAAAGCACTTTGGGGTGACTCCATTGTGAAAGGCATTAGAGAGAATAACAGTCAGTATGGGCGTGGTTTAGGGGGTGATATTGATGACGTAGCAGTTAGATGATTGACAGGACATCCTGATTCCCACGATCAGGGGGTTTTGATGACAGGTCCATGTGAAATGACCAGGCTTCCTGATTCCCACGCAGCCCCCCCCCCCCCCCCCGATTACCTTGTATTACCCATCTGACAAAGGCATTAAACAACCAGATAACTGCGGGTTAATGTTCAATAAACGGAAAACAAAAGTCTTTAAGCATCACAGGCCATTTGACAAAGACATGAAAGGATTCGTACACACCCCAAAGCCTCCCAGGGCTGATGTGTCGGCCCCACGCCACCGCTGACCCACACACCCAATGGAAACAGTTTCGATCATTTTAAAGAATAATAAAAAAAACCAGTAGCCGTATTTGTTGATGTTCTGATTTAAACAAGATTTAAAGGGATAAAAACTTTTAGCAGGAGATCGTGTCTTTCAACGCAAGCGGGTTGATAGCATTTTCACACAGTGCCGGACTTGTCCGGACTTGTCCGTCGTTGTTTCTTAGAAACGAAGAAACATGATGATTTAAATACGTACAAACAGGAGTCTGGTAGGTGTTGATAATCAACATACAGCCTTTTTATTCTTTAAATTATCATCGATCTTGTTAAGGTAGAAACAGGATAGAATTAAAAACACTAACTCAGGGACGGACTTGTCCGTCGTTTCTTGGACATGAGAGCACCGGATTCCCATGGCATTAAGCCATATATGGCAAAACCGGATTCCCACAGCATTAAACCATTTGTCAAAGACATCAGAGCATCAAACAACCAAATAACAACGGATTAATGTCCAATAAACGGAAAACAAAAGTCTTTAAGCATCGCAGGCCATTTGACAAAGACATGAAAGGATTCCTACACCCCCAATGCCTCCCAGCGCCGATGTGTCGGCCCCACGCCACCGCTGACCCACACACCCAATGGAAACAGTTTCGATCATTTTAAAGAATAAGAAAACAGTAGCCATATTTGTTAATGTTCTGATTTAAACAAGATTTAAAGGGATAAAAACTTTTAGCAGGAGATCGCGTCTTTCAACG
>JAAGVU020000379.1:0-13310 GCA_011763525.2 Mormyrus iriodes | reverse complement strand
AGTATGGCAGCCATCAGAGCGACCAGACCAAAAGTAGGTGTACCCACCTACAGAGATCTGGCCACTCCCTGGTCTGCGTACCTCCGAGAGCACCGCCATTGAAATGTAGAGTTTACGAAGCTGCCCTGACAGCAGGGGAAGATGGTCATCTTGCTGAAGAGACAAGACGTTCCTCATGCCTACTCGGATGGACTGCCTCAAGCTGGGACTCAAGTGTCGCCATGCAGCGGGCGATGCCTAAGCACCACCCCAGCTCCAATCCCCAACCGGCCTGACCATATTAGCTCTCCGGCGGTTTCGACTCTTTCAGGAATGAGGCTCCCGAAGGCTTTCCCCCATCCCCTTCATGGTGCGTGCAGCCTTCTTATGGGAGACTGCAGCAGAGCTACTCCTACGGAGAGCAGAAGGGTATCATGCCTGTTTGAATCAAGCTGTCGTGAAGTGTTTTACGGTGGCTGGAGTGCCAATCCTGCCACTAACCCCCAAATTTTTTTCCCTGCAAGTTGGAGGACCACTTGCAGGGCCGAATGCAGTTTAACGTCATACCCAGGACTGGATCTGGATGATAGCAAAAAATTTGCCCCGTACGTGAGAGCAAGCTGGTTAGAAAGGGTAGCCACCCATAGCAGCACCTAGGGAGCTGGGGAATAAGGGCTTTTCTCAAGGACTCACAGATATGCCAAGGTTCAGCTTGAACCAGCAACCTTTGGTTCATAAGCCCAGCGGTTTAACCCACTGAGCCACATACTGCAGCGGGGGTTACACTTGTTTCATTCTCATATTAATTCCTAGTTGACAAGCTATACATTTTTTTTCTTGGCGAGTCATGGCTCACACACCAATGGTCCCTGTCCACTAAGGGGAGTGACTTTGACACTGCATATAGTTGAGCTGAATTAACTAAACAGACCCCACAAGTTACCCCAGAAATGACTGGAGATCCATGGCAAACTAGTTACCAAGCAGCAAGATTGCTTAATATCAGTTGAAGAACATGAACAATAAAAGTACAATAAAATGCATAAAATACATCAGCTTCTTCTGGATGGCCCTCCTTACCGCAGTGCGTTGAGAGCGTGCTCGATGGCGTCTGTAAAGTTTTTGTCAGATGGATTGTATGCATACTCCTCACAGAATGCAGGACGGACCCCTAGAATTGACACCTCACAGCCTAATAAAAAAATAGTTTTGTTGTGTGCATCAAAATTTACTCATGTTACATCAACCTTCATGATGCACACTTAGAAAGCAAAGAAACATGAAGGTAGAAATGTTCCATCTGTAGTACCTTGTATCTGTTTGTAATGAATCTTTATTATTACGATTTTTTTCTGTAATGCATCTTCTGGATAGTTTTATGCTATATCAGTGTTTTTATACTTGTCATCATATAAAAGATACTTTGGCTCCTTTTTTCGTTATTTAACATCTAGAGACTCTTTAAGATGGATTTTCCAACTTTTAAATCATTTTTTATTATGTAATTTGTCAGTAAGAGAAGATGGTTCAGCAGTTTGTATCCTTACGGGTTCCCATAGCTGAAGGTAGGTTACCAATGGGTGTGAAGCAAAGACATTTTTCTGGATAGCTTAGATGTCTTTTTATATTTGCCATCAAACTATAAAGCTTGATGATTTGTGTTGTAGACAAATCATACATATTTTGTTCCCCGAATACATTTAGGAATACTGAACACTTACCAGGCTTGATCTACCCCGATGCTGAGAAAATTACAACCAATCACAGTATTATTTATCGGGTTTCTGCTATTCTGGCACCATTATTATTATTTTGAAAATTTGTAAATAGGAAGGCAATTTGGAAGGACAATTTCAAGTTTTTGGATTTTTTTTGACTAAAAAATATGGAATGTAACTGGATTGGTCTGGATTGGGGAGCCCAATATGATGTGCTTTTATGAGGCCCAAAATCTCTAGCAATGCCCCTGCCTGTGGTCCACCTCTACCTAGCATCTAAGAGCTCAACCTATTAATTACTATATAATATAAGTAAGGATGAGGTCTGAACATTGTCCATAAATACCAATGCAGAATTTGCTTCTTTGTTTCATACTTCTTTCAAATTCTCGCCCTAACCCTGTACCAGACAAGAGGGTAAGGAAAACATATGGAAGGATATTAACCAAACGATTAACTCACCTGGCCAGTAATACATATAGACGTCTTTTTTCAGTTTCTGCATTGTAACCCAAAGGGGCTCTGATCCATTCCACCACATCGGCAGCTGGCTGTCTGGATTTGTGCCGATGTTAAACTCCTTCAGCGAGGCTTGATCCCACATGTAATTCCCCGTCATCTGATGCACTTCGCAGTGCCGCCCTAAAGCGCATTAAAGACGTTGACATTGTCAAATTCATATTTACAAGAGCACAATGTCCAAGAGCCTTGTTATGTGTGACTGTGCATTAGATTTCATTGAATATATTTTTATGTTACATCGTTTGACACGAGGCTGCCCCACAATCTTTGACATAATATGGAGCACAAATGGGCGTGAAACGCTTTTATACTGAACAGACAACAAGAATCCACATTGTCTCTGACAATGTGGTGATTGTGACTGTGTACAAGTCGACGTCAATTCAGCTAGTATTTTTCATGTCACTACTCCTCTGTATCAGCAAAATGTTGTATAATTGCCAAAGCAAAAGTCATTTCAGAGTTTTACAAATTTCAGTTGAATTCAGTTCAATTTTATTTGTATAGCGCATTTTCACAACATTACATCGTCTCAAAGCGCTTTACATTATCCCTGCCCAAAGCCCCCAATGAGCAGCACAGAGATAACAGTGGCAAGGAAAAACTCCCTAGTAGGAAGAAACCTTGGGAGGAACCAAATAAGTAGGTAAGTAATAAGTAATTTCAGTTTTTACATTACAAAGAATACCAAAAAGGATACCCTTCAATGGAATGCCAGCAGGATCTCTACTGAAATTAAAATGCATAACAAGTGAACATAGAGCATGTCTCAGATTTGAGCATCACCTATACAGCCCCAACCCTTTCAGCTGATGAACGTCACGATTAAGGTATGAAAATGTTCAAAGTGTCCAGTTTTCCTGATGCCCTAGAGCATTATCCTACTAACTAACCAAGTCTAATATTATAAAAGCAAATGAAGGGCATGGCAGAGCAGTGAATAACACTGTTACTTTACACCTCAAAGGTCATGGGTTCAAGGCTGGATGGTGCATTAGCAATGTACACATATAGCACTTTTATAACATAGTATTTTACTATAAAACAATATTTTTAAACATTAATTGCATTAAAAGGATGTTCAGGTAATAATGTTATTGTATTGATATTGACAGAACCTTTGTTAAAATGTAAAACATGGAAATAATGTTCCGTTAGCATTACAGTAAGAACGTTCTTTACCACCATTGAGAAGACCATCACATAACGTTGGCCAAAGCTCTGTGAACGTTCTCTGTTACCTGGGAAAACGTAGCCAAAGGAAAATGTACTTTTTCAGGGTGAATACATGAACCCAATAAAGTAGCATGCATTACTTCAAAATCCCTTGCTCGCTGCAATATTTATGTGTTCGGTTTGGCAGGGCTCACGAGTGACCCCAGCATTGCCTGTGATAACAAATTTTAAGCACATCTTTTGTTGCTGGTTCTCATGGACCATTAGACAGAAATGCTGTGTATTTAGGACAGGGCTTCAGAGAGTTAGTGATGCAAACAATGGATCACACTCAGTCATTCTGAATAACTTATTTTATCAAACCAATTTGAATTCCAATTAAGGTGCCTTGTTTTGCTCTGTTATTAGTCACAGAGGAGAACTTACTTAAGTGGGTCTAGTCTTATTTGGAAAATCATTTATAATACTTTCAGTATTCTGGTATCTGCACTACGTCACCATTATTACTGGCTGGATATGCAGGTCTACACAGATGATTGAATCCAATATTGCTCTTCATCAGTATGCTGCCCCTCAGGATGCTCATCTTTGTCTTTTAAGGAACTTGTGCAGGTCCTTGCTAATTTTCTGAAATGGTGACTGAAAGAATGTGCCGTTGACTCCTCCCCCTTCCTTTGTGCTTGATTATGCCCTAACCTGGTGCCCAGGGGACTTACAACAGGCCAGCTTTGGCCTCTTTGTTCAATTATGTTGTTTTTGTGCAGATTCTCCTCGGGCCAATACACTGCATTGTCAAGTGGAATGTGATTTGTCAAAACAGCCGATGCCTGCCAATCCAGCAAGCAGCCTTCCTCACCAGTTAAGGTTTCAGTTGCCTCTTGTTATGCTTTAAAAGTTGGCTGGCAGCTGTTAGACTGTTATGTACGCAAAAAGTCAGGTGTGCTTAAACAATTATTGGGTAGATGTTGGCCTTTAAATTAATCATAGTAACAACATAATAGCAGTTCTGAATATTGTTAAATTCCGTTGTTCCAGCCTTAAGCAGTGAGCTAGACCAGAGGTGCTTTTTTTGGAAGGAGTATATTTCCAAATTATGTTCTCCGGTGCAGTAGATTTTGTTACACACAACATTGTCAACCTTCTTCTCTGAATTTGTGCGTGAAGCCAGCCTGGCAGGAGCTGCAAGATAAAAGGCCAGGAACCAGATGATGCTGATGAACGACTCAGTTCCTTGAATATCCTGCCTTGTGGCAGCCTGATTGCTCAGTCTTTCTTTGCTAATTTGCACTGGATAACATCTTGCCTTTTGGTCTCAATAGTGAGTGAGGGCAGGATGGTTTCCTAATTGCCATTACTATTACAGGAGGCCACACAACCTAAGATTTCTATGTTACAAAATAGTAGTATAACCAGTAATGTGTCAGATTAACATAGCAATATCCTACAAAATCCATGCTTAAACACTTATTGATGTAGAGTACTTTGACTTCATGACATAAAGTCCTGATCATGATACTAAACGTAAAGACCCACTTCAGTGACTGTGCTGTTTTCTGCCTCTCTGACAGCCCATTTCAGTGGCCCACCATCTGGCTTGGAGAGGGAGGCGCAGGACAGTGTTTGTGCTGGACACAATGGTGCCAGTGTGAAAGAGCTAGCTGCGGTGAGGAGCAGGCTTTCCCTGGGCTGGGAGTCCCTAGTGTGTCCCTGTCCCAGACAGCTGTACCAGGCTCCTGCCCCTCTATTGAAACGTTTAGCCACATCCAGGTTGCATGCGTTTTTAGTTCAGCATGTCATACATAAACTCAGTCTGATTTAACAAAACTGTTCATAGAGCTGTATTGCCTAACGACAAACCAAACTGTTGCCATACTGTATTATAGAAAACTTTTATGCAGTGCTGGAGCAATTAAACTAGTACAGTGCAAATCTTGGTCTTCCTCAAATAAATAGTGTGCTTGTGTAACTCATCCATTAGTGTTTTGTTCGTCAGTGTCTCATTGATCAAACCACTTTCAGAACTGTCTTAATTGTGGTCACGTTATGGCCAAAGGCTACGCTAGTGACACCTACGTAACACTGCAGCCAATGTCTTTTTACACCAACCCAACATTCCTCTTCTTTATAGTCTCAAGTGGAACCATAAACTGACAAAAATAGATTCATAGGACCCTATGCGTGCTTCAGTTCCAAACGCAATATATTGAAACAGTAGTAATGATAACAGATAAAACAAATCTCGCTACATATGGGGAAATGAGAAAAATGAAAGTCTTTTTGTACAATTGCACCAGAATGTTACGGCATGATAACATATGAATGAACACACAAACATCCAATAAAACATCCAAAAAAAAACTACAACAGCTGTAGCAGTGTCTAAAAATGGTTTAATTCCGAAGAAAACTTTATTCCTGAAAATAACGTTATATAAATAATACTAAACACATCTTTTTATTTACTGCTGAGATAGGGCAGTTTATTCTCGTAACGCAATGATTGCAACTAAAGCGTATATAATATAACGATAATGTTCGCTCTGCAGACCATGATTATGTTTCTCTAATGAGAAAACCTTACCTGTCATTAAAGAGTAGTAATTAGGATAGGAGAGGCTTGGGAAATCGGGCGTCATGTAATCCACCTTAACACCGTTATCCACTATTTCTCGGAACCCTGACATGTTCTTCAGGTCGTCGATGTAATCGTAACGGAAGCCGTCGATCAGAAACACCAGGAGTTTTCGGCTGGCGCAGCATTGTCCCGATAAACAGCAGACTATAATGAAGACACATGCCGATATTAGTCTTGCCATCATGTCATCTGACTGTACTCTATCAGCAGTGTTCTGGCCAGCGGTCGCTGCGAACTAAGCCAGGGCGGAGTTTCCCTTCCCAGTTCTCAGCTGTGTATAGCTATAATATCAAAGGGCAATATTTACTTTCTGACTAATAATGAACAGAAGTTTACGTAGTAATTGTATTTCTATTTTACCTGTTGTCTTAGTACTACCTGGAAGGTACACAATTCTACAGCCTAAGACGCTTGGCAATGTTACAAAGATCAAGGCGTTAAAGTAGGTTGAAATACACTTGTAATTCAAGTGCTATTAGAGTTGTATGTTATACACGTCGGTGTGTATCTTCAATGAATGTAGTCTTTAAAACTTTAAAACAAGCTTGTTGATTATCATTGTCATTATTGTTATCATTGTTATTGTTGTTGTTGTTGTTGTTGTTGTTGTTGTTGTTGTTGTTAATAGTAATAATAATAATTATCTAGGCCTACTAGTCATGTTTAAATGACTATATACAAGAAAAATGAATGACAATTAATATCAACATAAAAACTATGTATCAACGACACCGCAGCAGGCGGAGATAATCATAGAAAAACACTTTGCCATTTTGCTTTGTTTTTACCCTTAATTAATTAGACTCCACCATGAATCCCGGCACATTACAAATCGCCTGCTGATCTTTGCAAGTATCAATGAATCTAACTTAGTCCAGAGGGTTCAGTCAGACACACGTAATGTTTCCTATTTTGATTCAAAGTTAATTAAGCCTTATGATCCCTTCTATTCTATTGGATTTCATCTGGAATCTGCTTATAACCTGCCTTACTACACCACATGAATAGATGCTATTTGGCTGCAATGGAACAAAAAAAACACATAAAACGCATGTGCTTCTGAAATATGTAACCATAAGTAGACTGGTTATTCATTTTTGTGTAATGATCAGCTCACTTCATGCACTTAACAATGGACTTTGAATTCCTTAAGACAAACAGCCAGTTAAACGGTTGGAAACTTATCGTCATGTGTATGACCTGGGGATGTTCAAGGGGAACAGATTCCAGATAAAATATATTTCTTAACAAATCACTACACTGAACGCTGAATGTGGAATCATAAAGTGTAAATCAGTCTCACAATAAACCTGGCAAAACACAGATACAAAAACACTTTTAAACATGATTTTTACATGGTAGGTGAAGACGCAATCACTCACTTTGCAACAGAAGAGCTGCTGTCGCATAAATCACAGACAGTTTTAATGATGGATATGGGTGTAACGTAACGTGTCATGATACACAGGGCATAGAGTCCTGCTATATTTGGGGCCACAACCTCTGTCTACCATTGTAAGCACCGACAAAAGGCAAGCAAGCATCTGAACTGGACCTTGTATCACTGTCCACATATTCATCCATCAATCCTGCATCCTGCAGCAAGGCTGAACTCTGTCCAAATAAAGAGGGCTTGATATGCCGGACACCCTAAATGGAATGTCAGTCCATTGCAGGGTCACACTTGCACAATTTGAAAATATTATGAGCACCAATTTATCTAAACCGAACTCCAAACACATATATTCAAACCCACAGCCACAGAATGCTACACACTGTGACACTGCTATCCAGATACTGTCAAACTATTTTTTTAATTAATGCCACTTGCAATGCTGGCAGTTACAGAGGGTGGAGAGGTAGTTTGGTGCGTATTTTGGTGCATTTGGCCCATGAACCACCTATTGGGGAACCTTGATATGTATTGTTGTATTTTTGTACCTTTCCTGTTAGGAATATAACAATGTGCTCTTCTTCCAAAATCCAGATCTTCTTAAAATGACACAACCCAGTTTACTTAGTTCTTCCTCTGAGTGGAGAAGAAGGATGGAGAGCATGGGCAGGTTCATAATATCTAGGTACTTCCACGTTGTGAGGCTCCTCTATGCTGGTTGGCCCTTCATTCCGATGGAGACCATCTTTGCCTGTTTTCCATTTTTCTATAATCATTACTCTGCTTCTACTATTGCAATGTGTGTAAAACAGAGGGGCAAGCAAATGAAAGGTAAAACCCTAACCGAAAGTTAATAGACAGATGCATTTAGAAAGTTATTGCAGGTTAATCCATCTTTGCCTTAATTACTACTTTACCGCATCATAAATGATTTTCCGATCATTGGTGGTAGAACATTGGTGACATTTTGGTCCACTCATCAAATTGTAAGATTAAATTCAACTGAATTATATTCAACTTATTGCGATCAATGGACTATTTTCAGATTTTTGATAGGATAGTCTAGGTATTAGCTTACTTAGGTTGTATGGATTACTCACCTTTAGGAAAAATTAGTGCATATAAATGGTGCCTCCACCAATATGTAGGGAAATGAATTGTTTTATAATTAAATAATTAATTGATTGATTGATTGATTCAAATGCTTGAATGGCTTGTTTCTCCAACAAACAATATTATGGAAGTCCCAATTAATCAATTACTGGAAGATTTAGTTCCAGGATATGAGTGGAATTCATTACACATCATCATTCATCACAGTACGACTGCTTAACCTGGGTTAGAACATTCATTCCGAGAACATAACTCTCACCGGGTAATGTAGCAATTCTATGACGAGACCCTTCTCACGGCCATGAAGAAAGTCTTGCGATACTTTAAGATGAGCTTGGGACTTCAAAAGCTTAGAGTAGTTTGCACCAGTAAAATTACTTAATTATGAGGTAATCAATCACTCAGACGGAGATTTAAAATGTATAAAAAGCATGCATTTATTTCTAACAGTACAACTGACACACGACAGACATTATACTTAACATAAAACAAACACAAAATAACAGAACAAAACAGAATAAAATCAATGAGTAGGATGGAATATGGAACATACAGACATAACATATATAGATATTAATATGACAGATTGCAAACACTTAGACAAGACACACAATACGCAAATCTTAAAAGACGTTCTTTTCTTGGGTACTGTCTGTGTGGCTGGCAAAGGTATTAAATTTGTTGCATCCCGTCCAAGAGAAATATTTAGGATGAGATAATAATAGATTTACAACTGTAACAATACTTTGAATAGCAACCAAGAACATAAAACATATTGTAAACATATCCATAATAATCCATAATAAAATGGTCCATATAAACTAAAAACTCCTCTTATTGGAGAATGGATGACAATACCATAACACTAAATATATTCTTTCAATCATGAAAATTTATCTGAATAATATCATACACTGGCGCTCAATATCCTAAAGTTCAATTAGGCAAAACTTGTTGAAATGCCACAATTACACCTGCCAAAATTACCAGAAATGTTATAAATCACTTCTTCACAGAAATTGATACATTTCAGAATCTATTGGCAGTGGGCAGGAAAGATCTTTGGTGGTGTTCCTTATCGCACCCTGGTTGGATCAGACAGATGGGTTCAACTTTATCTGTGTCATTCACCAGCATTTAAGCAATAGCAAACGTTATGTTTAAGGAATATACTTTACATACTGTACATCCACATTAACAGTAGTGAACTATGATGGCTCCCGAGATCAATAACAATAAATTTAATATCCAACGCCCTTTTCCTTACTGTTGGCCATTTTATTCCAGAAAAATGCATTTTGACTGCACACTGTTAACATAAAATCACACCACCTATACTCATATACTTAAGCTTTAATTGGTATGACATTGTGACATTAGGAACAGACCAACATATAAGAACAGTTCAACAATGTCTTTGACAGTGTATGTACAGCTCAGTGCATGTACTTTAGGTCTGATGTGATGTTTTCTGCTGAGCCATTGTTGGGTAAGCTAGTATCCAGAGAAGTCACTTGTCCTGCAGTGTGGTGTGACAGACACCATCTGTCCTGTCTGTGTACCTCAGGTGGCTGCTGAGCTGCGAAGGTGAAGTCACTGTTAACATCCTGTTGTTGTGGCGATGATTCTGGACCAGCAAAGATGTGACTAGGATTCTATCTATACTTTTTTCCTTCTGATTCAATAATGTAGGATATGGGTTTCTTACAAATTTTCCTTTCTCCATTCTCATTGTATCCGTGGAGGATTTGTAGTCTGACCACCTCATCTTGTGACAGTGGCCAAAGGGGCTTGTTGGTTGTGTTACAACACAACTTTTGAGCTTCATACCATCACCTTCTGAAAGTGGGTGCCAGAAGTTTTGCACTCATTGGGAATATCCGTCTAGTCTGTTTTTTGAGCCAAATTTTCCATCATGTGGCACCTTTTTCAAATATAGACCACTCTTTCTGCTCAATCAATTGTATATTTTAGGTGCTAATGCTCTGTAAATTGAGTTCCATTATCTGAGACTAATTTATGCAGACTTCCATGTAATGAGAAATGTCTTGATTTTTGTAATCCCCATTCTTGATGTCAGAATAACGCAGGGACATTGCAATAACTCAAGGTGGGTAGACAAAATAGCCTCCTTTAAAAAGCTCAACTGTATCTTGGCATTGCCTTTATAGGTCAGATCATGAAAGAGCTAGCAGAAACTTCATCATATTCCATGTTGATTTCCATGGTTTTTGAGGGGTCTGGCTTCAACCCTTTGCTCGTGAACCCATGGCCCACATTAAACACTTCATTTATCTTGAATTTGAATAAAAGGTTGACTCTGAGGTTTACCTGGTGTCCACAATGCACCTTTCTGAGATGTTCCTCATGTTCATATTCAGTCTGGTATGGTAGAATGGATTCCTTCACTAGGAAAAGATTCCAGTGAATTGTCACCAAGGCCTCAAAAATCTGTGGTCCTGCCCTGCCATCCGTCAAACAACTATACACTCAACGCACCACTAAGCATGCCAGTAGGATTATGGGTAACCCCACATATCTTGCATATGATCCGTTTCAGCTGCTTTCCTCAGGTAGATGACTCAGATCACTCAACACCAAAATAATACACTTCAAGAACAGCTTCTTCTGCAGTATCATGAGACTCCTCAACCGTTACGCCTGCTTTTAATCAGCAATGAAACATTTGCACCATTTCAATGTTTATTTTCTCATCTGCACGGACAGCACATTATAATTGTACACTGTATGTGTTAAACGTTATGCACTGTACTGTATATGCATGAATGCGTGTATTGTACGTGTGCCAACTTCCAGCATTGCATTATTTAAACTCACACAAATCTCTGCAATTAATGCTTACCTTGCATTTAGAGCTCACTGCTGTGTCTGTGGTGTCTTGTATAAATTTTTTTATTGTCTATGTTGTTATGTCTAATAGTTAATTGTCTATTGTCATGGTATCTCTAACTGTAGGCAAGCTGTGCCAGCACAAATTTCCACTGGCCTTCATTATGTGGCAATAAATATTCTGATTCTGATGCTCCTTCTCAAGCTGATATCATGTTGAATGATCCACAAATAGACATGAATTAGTTTGACGATGTTTAATCAAAAGTTTGATAACGATGAACTCTGCAGCATTTATTAGCAAAATGCATGTTCACTTATTATCAACAGATCAGCCAATGACAGCAGCTGTTTTAGCTTTGGAGGCCAATGCTGACATCTGTTCAAGTACAGCACCCTATATAACTACAAATATTTCAGTCCCTGTGATAGTTACCGTGTAAAATATAAGAGGGCGCAAAAGGAACAGGCTGGGGCTCCACACCTAGAGGGTCAGGACCAGCGCCAGCAGAATGGAGGCAGCGGTGACAAGGAGGAAAGGCTGGCCCTGGGTAGCCGCCCCGTGCAACATGTACTCCACCCGGGACCAGGAGCCATTGTTGGGCAGTGGCTGGATCCCTAGTACTCTGCACATTAAGTTGTACACGTCCACCGTACGGATTGGAGCTGCCTTATAATTCTTCCTGAAGTCTAAAAAAAAACAATAAAAATGAACATAAGTCACTGCAAAAAGGTGTTTTCTAGTTTACTGAGTTTTGAAATATTTTTCTTCAATTAACATTTGTTGCCAAAGAACATGAGTGAACTACTTTTTCTAAGTAGCTTAGCTAGATTTCTCCCTAAGGCAGCTTTGCTGTAGCTTAAGTTGTTCCACTGTGAAGTAACCGGTAGCTTTCAAAGCTATGCTTTTAAAATAGCCCTAACAATACCGGGCACATTCTGGCCATGAGCTTTTCCAAACTCTTCCCCCTGGAAAACACCTGCTTTCAATAAAAACAAACACAACTGTAACACTTTATTTCTCTGCACAGTTGATAAACAATAGAAAACAATAATAGGCCTTTATTGCTGGAATGATATAACCACTTCTGCACTAATTATAATTTAACACTTCAAATATTTATATAGCTGCAGTAATTTCATTGAGAGCTGCAGGGCAGAAATGACCAATTTTCTAACAGGAGCAATAGCTGTCCTGTTTATAATTTCATCTCACTTTATTACCTTGAATTGCCAGTGCTTATATTTTCACAGGTTTATATTTAACCTTTTATTATTATTCGTAATGTCATATAGTCAAACGTTTCATTTTTGAAGTTTTAAGTTTTATTCATTATTGTTTGTATTGTTATGTGCTCGTGATCATCTCACAAAACAAATTCCTCATATGTAAGCATATCCTGTCTAAAAGAATTGATTCTGATTCTGGAAAAAAAAAACAAATTCCTTATATTACTTTTGCAGGTGATAAAGCACTGCCCCCTAATGTTAAAAATAATATCCATCCATTTTCTGTATCCGCTTATCCCATACGGGGTCGCGGGGGGTCCGGAGCCTATCCCGGAGGCTGCGGGCACAAGGCAGGTACCGACCCAGGATGGGGCGCCAACCCATTAGAGGGCACACTCACACATACACACACACACACCTACGGGCAATTTGGCAACTCCAATCAGCCTCAGCACGTTTTTGGACTTTGGGGGGAAACCGTGGTACCCGGAGGAAACCCCATGACGACACGGGGAGAACATGTGAACTCCATACACATGGAACCCAGGCGGAGACTGGAACGTTGGTCCCAGACGTATGAGGCAACAGTGCTAATCACTGCACCACTGTGCCTTGTGTGACCTTCTGGTTTACCTGGTCCATGAGCCAGAAAGAATCCCCTCATGTCCAGAAACTCGTTATCATAGCCGTGCCAC
>JAAGVU020000378.1:0-13345 GCA_011763525.2 Mormyrus iriodes | reverse complement strand
CTGTCTGTGTGGAAGTGCTGGGCTTGTAGTCAGAGATGGTCTGAATGCCTAGCCACATGCGTCGGGGGTCAGAGTTGACAAAGTGCTCCTCCACCTTCAGTTTGTAGCTAAGCTTGGCCTTGTTGATGCCCCTCTTCAGTTCTGCCCTGGATGTACTGTAGGCCTGTGCGTCACCTGATCTGAAGGCTTTGTTACGTGCCTTTAGCAGAAGCCGCACTTCCCTATTCATCCATGGTTTCTGATTTGGGTACGTTGTGATCTGCTTCTCTGTAGTAACACTGTCAATGGTGGAGCTGATGTATTCCAGTACTGAGTGTGAGTAGTAGTCAATGTTTATTTGTGAGTCAAAGGTGGCCTGAGAGGCAAACATGCTGCAGTCTGTGTCTTTAAAGGAAAAATTATCCATCGAAGGAGAAGAAGCAGAGTGGCAAGATGATCAAATGAGAAGAGAAGCTGCCATAAAGGCAAGAAAACAGCTGCATGAACTTCAGACTGCAATTGCTGAGGCAGATTCCAAACTGGAGGTCTTGCAAAAATATGAAAATAGCCAAACAGACAGGAGTGTGGCAGAAGTTAGCAACATTCTGACCTCTCCCCCTGTATCACGACGTCACATGAAAGTTGCAGATGTTCTTTGGTCACAATTGTCTCATAGAGCCTCACCCACTCCAAGTGTGGAAGCCAGTGTTGGGCCACTGCTCAATAGCCTATGCAAAGCAATTTCCCAGCAAGCTAACGTCACAGAATATCTGGTGAAGAACCACAAGGTGTCCTTGTTACCAGATATAAACATACCCACATTCAGTGGTGACCCACTTGAATACAAGCTGTTTATGAGAGCCTTTCAGCACGCAGTTCTGACCGTACAGATAATGATCGAGATTGCCTCTACTTCTTGCAGCAGTATAAGTGGCCAGCCTCGTGAACTACTGGGAAGCTGTATCCATATGGAACCCTCAGCAGGCTATGTTAGAGCCAAACAAATGTGAAAAGAGTATTATGGTGATGATTACTAAATAGCAAAAGCTTACATTAACAAGGCTCCCAGTTGGGACAGATTACAGCCAGAAGATGGTGCAGCACTGCAGTCCTTATCACTGTTTCTGACGGGCTGCTACAATACAATGTCTGATATAAGAAGAAAGAAAATGATTTTCTGTCTGATAGGATTTTGCAGGGATATAAAAGCTACAGATCTCTCTTTTTTCTGGGTTTGCAACTTGATAATCAGCACGCAATTTCATAAGCATATAAATGGCTAGAATGTAAAGTGATGAGGTCCTATAGCTGTCTTGCTTATAGCTACTGGCGGTGAAGGGACAGGCCAATTATTAATAAATACATATACAAACACATAATACGAAAGTTACTTGGTGTCCATTGTTCCCCATTGTTTAATGCTTAAAGCACACTCAGCTGGACATGTGTTTATCGTTTAATGTTTAGGTTTATACTTATTAGTCTAATAATTCTAATCCGTAATTAATTTTAATGAAAACTTTTTTATTTTAAACAGAAACACTACAGGCAATATATATATATTGCGTATATGTAGGCAATATGGTTTACCCTAAAATGACAGGACTATCAAATGGGACAGTGCCAGAAAATGTAATGTGGTGTACACATGCTTTAAAAACGTTTTGTATGTGAGGCACGAATTGGACAGGTGTTGTGGATCAATGACAGGCCCATTAGATTGATCTTTGGTCCCTGCCACGGTTTTGCAGTCCACTAGAGACCACTCACAGCTCGCTAGAGGACCATAGAGCAGTAGTTGAGAAACACTATTGTGTTATTTTAAAATGTATATAGAAATAAACCTGAAAACCTGAACACTGCATGGAACAATGTGACAACTTGTACATGACAAATAAAATAAAAACTTTAATGTATTCACCATTCCTCTAAATGAAAAACCTAGTTATTGAAATCTGATTAAATCAGAATCCATTGTCAAAATCTGTGATACAACCTCTTAGTTTAATTGAGCAACTGAGTCTTTAAAAAAATTTAAGAGAAAAATTAAGAAGCAGTAAAGGTTTTACATAGAATGTAAGAAACATCCGGCCCCAGCATTCACATTACGGTAGAACAGGAAAACCACAGAAATGCCTGATCACTATGGGCTGAAGTGACTCACGATGCCAAACCTATGTTCAAGCAATAGTTACAGAACAACTTCAGATTTTCTTATTTTAAATCTTTTTAATGGGTATAGAACAAAACTCTCCTCACTTTTTGATGTTTGACCTAACCTCTCCGAAGCGATCCATCGTTTTCACGTTTAAAATTATTCAAGCTCTCTATTGTGTTTGACCCTTTTCAACTTTGAAACGAATTTCTGGCTGTCTGGGCTAATTGTTCTTTATTTAGCAGATCCTTTTATTCAAATTGACGTATAACTGAGAAAGCAGGGTCAGCAAGTCCCAGTATCAGTTATGACTAAGGGCCTTGTGCAAGAGCCAAGCGATGAGATCACTCTGCCAACCATGGGATTTGGACCAGCAACCTCCCGATCACAGGTACAGAGTCCTAACCAATAGAAGCACAGGGCTTCTATGATTGATTGTGGAAATAACAAGATATTCCACTCTGTCTTTTGGCTGTTGATGCAGTGTGGCCGTCTTCTGCATTGTCTTCAGTTTGACAGTGTCTGGGAACTGCTGGTTACATTACACCACCACTAGGTAGATACACTGGAAGGAGACAGCTGACACTGGAGCCGTTCCAGTGCACATGTACATATCACACCATCACACTGAATGCTACTTTTGAGGCCACACATACTTTTCATTGAGTAGAAACCAATCATATTCGATCTGTTTGCCTATGGGCAATACCAGAGTGTATAAACTACTAATCCATTTTCTATACCCAGTTGTCCTGTGCAAGTACTATCCCTGAAGCTACGGGCACAAGACAGGGAGCCAACCCATGACAGGACACACGCACCATTCCCCTCTAAGGACAACTTGACAGCTCCAGTTCACCTTAGCAAGTTTTTGGACACTGTGGGGAAACCAGAGAACCTGGAGGAAACCCCACGACCACACAGGGAGAAAATGCAAACTCCACACACAACACCATAATGGTAACATAGCGACCTGTAATCGGGTTTCAATGTGTGTGTGAGACATGGTTGCAAACTTTGGTTAGCTGGCTGGAGTGAGACTTGCATTTACATGTGTGAAACAGTTTTATTACCTTGTAAATAGTACGTAGGATTTGCGAACTACCCCAGTGCTTTTGATGTAGCTAATTTTAGGTTTATAATGTAATAATATGTATTTACTTATAGATTTGTTTATATATAATATAGATTTGCTTTCCATTGTGTCCCACTGCATTCATGTTAATACAGAATCAATAATCATTCTAGAAACAGTATTTATTCAGTTTATCAAAAGGCCAGTTTTGAACAGAAATATTGTGAACAGTGTGAACACGTTTACATATAACACGAAATAAAACAAAATTAAATAAAACAAATAAAATAAAAAACTTAAATGCATTCACCAGTCTTCTAAATGGAAAACTTAATTGAGTAAAACTGTCATAAAATCCTTGAGGCATCCTCTCGGTTACTTTAATGCAGCAACTGATTCTTAGCATGTGCTCTAGGGTAGAACAAACAGGAAGACCACACACACACGCCTACATCCTGATCACTGCGGGAACAGAATTGTGACAAGCCAAAGAAGCCAAACTTCTGTTTAATCAAGTGTTACAGAACAAAGTTACAGAAAGTTGTTAAGAAGAACTGATATTATATAATAGGTATAATCGAAAATCAAAGCCTGAAAAACACATTATATTACTGTAAAAGTGAAGTAACAGAAGATCTAAATAAACTAGTTAATTTAAGTAACTTTTTTAAACCAACTAGAGATAAATGGTATGTTTGGAAAGCAAGTGTTCAGTAGAAGAGGCTGAAACAGGCCAGAGACAGCAGCAACAGCGGCATCAAACCCAGCCCAGCATGAGTATGAGCTTCGTTACACAGGTTTCCTTCACAGCAGTCAAGGGTGGGTTTGCCAATGTTTGCGAACATCTGAGTTACATCATCAGCTGCAGCACAGAAACTACTGGAAATGCATCCTTTTAATGTTGCAGTTTGGCCTCCAGCCGTCACTGAAAACAACATAAAAATAATTAGCAAGGCAAACTTGAATATCAAGTATTACTTACTCTGAAACAGACCTTAAATTACAAATTTTACTACATATCTATTTGGCTAATAGCGAAATCAATCATCTGTTGCTGGTACCCCCGAAATCATAGATCAGCTGGTAATACACAATGATAATACTGTTGGCCACAGATATAAACAGCACTATTTTAAAAAGTCAGATCAATTCTTACCTGTCATTTTGAAGCAGCTATTTTCATCTCCCTGACATTTGACAGGGCATATGCAGTCATTTCCAACACATGTGAAGCATTGCTTTCCATTAAAGGGACGCTCTTCGATTTCTATAATAGAGACCAGCAGCACCAAGTCACTGAAACACTTATAGGAGATACCAATGCTAGTCAATATTAATATCTGGGTATAGTCTAGACATTGCTTACTAAAAATGATCAGAACCATCAGGGTAATTGTACATGTTCTCTCATCTTTAGTGGAGAAGTTTGTTTGATATTCTCCCATCTACCTAGTTTCAATGCCTCATTAAACTAACCCCTCATTTAATATGTCACCACCTTTAATACCTCAATGGCTCCAGACATACTAATTAGGCATTTAATTTAGGTGGTTTTGTTTCAAAATGTGCGAAGCTTAGCAATAGTTTATAATCATTGGAAAATCCTGACTTGATCCAGACAGGGTTAAATTACTTAGAGCACAATTGTTGTACATGACAAAGAGTTTCATCTTGATTAGTGCAATGCAATACAGGGGAAATAGAACTTATGGTTGCATACATTTATATGGAGGGGCAGATCAAAATACTTGTCAATCTGTTACAGGGACTGGGTGCCCTGAGAGTTTCAAAATTGTGGTTTGATTCATGCCAGCTGCTGCGTGGGTGTGGAATTTGCATGTGCTCACCGTGTCACACAGGTTTCTTCCTGCAATACAAAGACATGCATTTAGGTGAATTGTTAATGTTACACAAAAAACACTAAAGCACTTAAAAGGTACCGAATTCTACATTTATATACAGACATTTAAGACACATATTTTAAAATATAAAAAAACTGCAGAGGAGTTTCCAAACTAACCAACTACCACTGCCTCCAAATTAATCGTTTTAAGCTTCACATCAGCCTTGCTATCCAGGTGTCTCTTTACACCACTCGTACCTTCTTCATGTCCCCTACACAATCTAATGGAATGCATTTCATCACATCGCAGTTCACATGCAAACTGTGATCATTACAGTAGTTTCATATGGAAAGTAATGTCTCCTAGAGGGCAGCAGGTCGAATAGAGAGTGGCATGACAGTGTTCCTCACTCTGAGGAGGCAGCGAGAATAAATGTCGTCCAAGGTGGGTAGAGGGTGGCTGGTGATTTCCTGTGCTGTATAAACCACTCTCTGCAGCCTGTTCCAATCTGCTTCACTGTAGCTGGCAGACCACACAGAGATGCAGCATGTCAGCAGGCTCTCAATGCACGATCTGTAGAAGGTCTCCAGCAGTTTACTGACCAAGTTGTTCTTTCTGAGCACCCTGAAAATGTGTAGTTGCTACTGGGCCTTCTTGATGACTGCCGTGGTGTTTGCAGACCAGGAGAGTTCCACAGAAATAAGGGTCCCAAGATACCTGAAGGTGTGAACCCCCTCAACACAGTCGCCGTTGATATAGAGGGGGGTGAGGTCAGGCCTGTTCTTCCTCAAGTCTCCAATAAGTTCTTTGGTTTTTGTGGCATTCAGAACCAGGTTGTTTGCTGAGCACCATTTTATCAGCTTCCGGACCTCGTTCCTGTAGTTCACCTCACCACCTCCTGAGGTCAGCCCAACTACAGTGGTATCATTGGCAAATGTATCAATGGTGTTTCCAGGGTAGGCGGGGTGCAGTATTACATTTAAAGGGAATAGAATAGGGGGTGCAGCACATAGCCCTGGGGAGAACCGGTGCTGAGTGTGCTGGAAGAGGAAAGATGAGGGCTGAGTTTCACTGTGTGGGGCCGATTTGTCAGGAAGTCTTTCATCCAGGAACAGGTGAGTGTGGGAAGGCCTAAGTCTAGCAGCTTGGCGGCCAGTATGTCTGGGATGATGGTGTTAAAAGCTGAGCTGAAGTCTATGAAGAGCATTCATACATAGCCTCCCTGCTGCTCCAGGTGGCATAGGGCAGTGTGTAGAGCTGTGACTATGGCAGCCTCAGTAGATCAATTAACTCGGTAGGCATACTGAGGTGGGTCAAAGCTGGAAGGAAGACAGGCCTTAATGTGATGTTGAACCAGCCTCTCAAAGCATTTTGTGATGACAGGTGTGAGAGCAACTGGGTGATAATCATTTAGGCTGTCTGTGGTAGGTTTCCTTGGAACAAGGATGATTATGGATGATTTCAGGCGAGATGGGATGGCAGCTTGTGACAGGGAGAGGTTGAAAATGGAGGTGAAGATACATGAGAGCTGGTCAGCACATGCTAGCAGCTTTCCTGGGGTTCACTGCCCTGAACACTCGCCTCACATCGTGCTCCTCGACAGTGAGTGAGGGGGGGCTGAAGGTTGGAGCAAGCAGTGATGGAGTGGCTGTCTGCTGCTGTTTCTCGAAGCATGCAAAGAAGCTTTTTAGCTCCTCTGCCAATGACACATCCGAGTCTCTAGGTGTTACTTCATGACCTTTGCATTTGGTGATGCTCTGTATACACTGCCATACCTGCCATGGGATGTTACCTGAGACCTAACTCTCAGGTAATCTTCTTTTTATAGTCTGCCTTAGCATCCCTTATTTCTCTTATTATTATTGCCCTCTACAGAGCTCTGTCACTCGACCTGAATGCTGAGTCACGGACCCTGAGGAGCCTGCGGACAAAGCAGGTTGTCCAGGGTTTCACACTGAGGAAGACACATATGCATTTAGCCACAGTGACACTCTCAATGCAGAACTTAATGTAGGATAGGAGAGTCTCTGTATATATAGACAGATTCGCCTGTTCGAATACATCCCACACAGTGTGTTCAAAACAGTCTTGTAGTTGAGGAAGTGCAGCCTCTGGCCAAGTTGTAATGGGTATTATGACTGGTGATGGACGTAGCGGTTTCCAGCAAGAAGCAGTTCCAGTTCATCCATTTTGTGGACCATAGATCTGGCATTGGTAAGTAATATGCTGGGAGGAGGAGGCTTGTGACATTGCTCTCTGAGTCCAGTCAGGAGTCCGAGCCTACAGCCTCGCTTCTCTTTTCTCTCCCTCCACCATCTACATCATTTGCCGGGCCCGATAACAATCCACGAGGAGTCCGAAGGTCTCAGTACCTCATCCGGAATCTTGTGTGTACAGTGAAAATCACATGAGACCGGTAGCTTCCGTTGAAAAACGATGTCTAGCAGATCTTGTTGACTGTAACGCAGGTCTGCAGAAGTATGTGTACACAAAACACATGGAAGACGTACGAGAATGCACAGAAAGGGAGAGCCTAGAGCCACTGCGAACCTGCCCCGCCATGTTTTCCGGACTGGGATAATGGGTGCATAATTCTATGAACCTCAGCTGAACAAAATAATGATATGCTTTCACCATTTGTACATCTTGCTGTCCTTTGAGATTATCCATTCATTCATCTATCCATTTTCCACTGCATATCTGGCGTCAGGTCGTGGGGGCAGCAGTCTGAGCAGGGATGCCCAGACCTCCCTCTCACCAGCCATCTCCTCCAGCTCCACCGGGGGAATAGCAACGCGTTCCCAGGCCAGCCGAGAGATATAATCTGTCCAGCGTGTCCTGGGTTTTTTGTAATCGTTTTTTTAATTTTTATAACTTACAGGCCAGATGTACAAAAGGGGACATGGCAACACATTTAAGATAAACAGAAAAAAGAGAAAAACAGAACAGAAACAAGAACCCTCCCAGCCCCACCCTACCCACCAATATCCAGAGAAAAACAGAAGGGAAACTAAAGAAGTACTAAAAATAAGTAATAAAAAATTAAACAAAAGGCGATGTTCTCCCATCAATGGTACCTTTCACATTTGAGGCCATGTGCTCCCAACTGTCTATAGTGGAGGCAGAAGCAGCGTTTATTCGCGCAGCAGACAGCTCTAACATAATGAGACTGTAAAAGGAAGCCCTCCAGACTATGATGGCGCTGCGTTCTGGGTCTTTCCGCCTAACGACTCACAAAAGTTTTGCAGCAACAGAAGATAAAGAAATTGCCTGCTGCTGAAAAGGGGGAAAGAAAGAGGAGAGAAATCCAAGACTAATAGTAGTTTTTTTGTTGGCTTTTAAGTGTGCAGCTCTTGTTTCATCTGTAATTATTGTGAAACTTTAGGTGTAAAACATACAGCAAAATGCACACAATTTCTTTTCCTTTGGGACATTAAACATGGCTAAATATCTGTTCTCTTTAAAAAGATGACAATAAAAGTAGTTTGTATTTACATTTCAAAAAAACATTATTAACTCATTATGTTATGTTTGTTTAAGAGAACAAGGGACAGTTACACCTAATATGTCAGCAAGAAGAAAGGAAGACACTGAGCGCCAAAGAGTGGCTACAGGGGGGCATTCCCAGAATATATGGAAAGCAGGAGGCATCCTTGACAGATGCCCGAACCAGCTCAACTGTCTCCTTTCGGTGCGGAGGAGTAGCGGCTCTACTTTGAGCTCCTCCCGAATGTCTGAGCTCCTCACCCTCTCTAAGGCTGAGCACAGACACCCTGCGGAGGAAACTCATTTCTGCTGCTTGTATCTGCGGTCTCATTCTCATGACTATATCTGAGGGTAGGAATGTAGATCGACTGGGAGATCAAGCGTTTTGCGTTTCAGCTCAGCTCCCTCTTCACCATGGTCCTATGTGATAAAATAGGTATACCCAAAAACCATGCACCAAGAAAAAAAATCACATAATCTACATTTATGGTGATACATTACCTCTTCCCATAACCCACAAAGTCACAAAATTTACACTGAATCACATTTGCTGTGAAAATGTACTTTTACAAATGGACTTGGGTAAGAGGTACAGGTAAGGAACATGCGCTGATTACAATGTGTTGCCACACCCACCACACAACAAATCACCTCAAGGATGAGAGCCTGAGTGTAGCCATGCAGTGGGTGGGACCACAGCACCACACTAGCTTGAATGGAATAGAATAGTATGAAGTTTTTTCCCCATAGCTAGAGTGTCAATCCTGACAACAACCCCCAAATTTCCCTGTAAGTTGGAGGACCTGCTTGCAGGACTGGATGTAGATTAACGTCAGACCCAGGACGAAGCAATTGCAGGATAAGGGCCTTGCTCAAGGGCCCAACAGAGTAGGGTCACTCCTGGCATTCACGGGATTGAACCAATAACTTTCAGATTGCTGGGACAGATCCCTAGCCTCAGAGCCACCACTCCGACTGGGGTAACAGCTACCCCAAAAATAACACAGTTAACTAACTATAACAGATAACTATAGTTAATCCAAAGGTACATTTTTAGATACCTGATGCAAGCGAAAGATACAAAGAAAGAATGGATGTTACTAGATACACATTGAAAGTGCAAGACTTTGATGGCTGTGAGCCACCCGCCGTAAGTTATGAGGATATCGTGAATTATGTGGCTTTTCAAACGTCGTGGGTGACTCTGAAGCGCACGAAATATTTTGGTGCATCAATAAAGTATAAATCACTTGCTTACTCGTCATTTATTATTACATATTATCATTATCTTAATTTTGTCATGCAGTGGCAAGGTTAAGCCATTACTTTATTCTGGGCTGCCATGTTAACATTATGGTGCTGTGCCTGTTTTCAGTGCAACGAATCTGGTTTGAAAAAACAGCACTCAGTTATTTCAGCCACGAAGAGCCTTCTTCCAGGTGGCAAGGAGAGCTTTCTCTAACTGGGAACTGTAGGAACCGGACCACCATGGACCACTTTGGGGCACCTTCAGGTGGTTTTGGCACAAGATCGTGGTGGGCGCATTCTATCCCCAGGTCACTGCCCTCATTCAGGCCGACATCAGTTTCCAGCTCCGACTTTATATAAAATTTTCAATGATCCCTCGGTGCTTTCTGGGACACCATAGATTCTGATGTTATTGCGTCTGGACCACCCTTCTAAGTCGGACAGTTTATCCTGCAGTGTTCGTTGGTTTCTAAGTAGCTGTGTGAGAGTGTTCTTATCTCCCATGTCACATTGCTATATGGAAACTAATTGTGGGTTTAGTTCGAGAAGAATTGGAGTCATAGTTAAGTAATTTAAAAATAATATTGCCTTTAGTAATTATTAATGATTTGTTATTTAGTTTTGTAGAGATGCCATAGTAGTTGCACACTAATGTAAATTATAGTGATGTAAAATGAGGGGGTGTGGGTGTCAGTTAAGATGGTGCTGTTCCTTCCTCCCCATGTCATGTGGTTTTGCTCTCCATCCTGACCAGACTGTCTAAACCCGGGAACAGACTCACACGGGAGACGCCATGGACCAGGCAATTCCACCAACAGGACACTTTGCACAGGCCTGTATGTCCCAGGCTGAGGATTAAGCCGCTGTCCGGAAACTGCCTGCCTGCTCCCTACACGGCTCTTCCCTCAATCCCACATTGGCCCACCAAGCACCACAGGGGCACCTGAGCAGGAGTGTGGGACCCTGGGACATTCCAGAAGGGGTGTCAAATCAGGGACAGAGACGTCTCCACTTGGACCTTTGCAGCTCCACCACCTGTAGCTCTTCCCCTCTCCAGTCTGGACTTACCAGATACCAGTGAGCGTTCAAGGACTGCAAGTCTGACTCGAGATGGGACAGGTGACACTATAAATCTGTCAGGGTGCAGTGTGAGCAGGGGGATATGCTCCGGTGTCCTGTCCATCTGGTCTCACAAACACAGGCTTGATAACACAGCTGTGAGTGCTGAGGAGCAGCTGGGAAGTGCTATTCCAGGTGAGTCTCTCTAACCTGATGGCAGGACGCCTTGGGGAAACCAGAGCACTGAGGAGGACAGTCTGAGTCTGATTCTAGGAGCCTGGGATTCATACAGATACATGTAACTGCAGGGAATGACAGGCTGGGAATAAAGCTGCCATTTCTATGGTTACACAAGGCAAAGTCAGGTGACAAACATCCAGTAACTTTACTGGTACCTTAGTGTCAAGTTTGTTTTTTCTCTCATTAAAGGAAAACGCAGCTAGAACTGCTACCCAACGCCAACTGTAATTTCCAGTGAGTTAACTGTAGAAACAGGAAGTCGGTCCTAAACACAAGGTCACAATACATTTTAAGGAGCTGTAGACTTTGAGCAGTGAGGATTTATTCATAATGTTGGTAAAAGACTGTACATTTCACCACTGCAAACAACATTACAAAGTTAAGTCATAATCATCATACGACGCACAAATATCTACATAGGAAGGTTTATGAGACCCCCAAAGTCTAGTTCATTTAACTAGTGTGATCACTCCGTGCCGTGCCCAGGTATAGTAGGCTAAACCATGCCCGGGCCCACTTGAAGAGGTGGGCCCCGGCATGGTTCAGTTGGACTCAGGCACAGTATGTATCCAGTGTGATTGTTAACCAAACCCGACATGACATCAATGATGCGACTAGTACACACATAAGCACATGTACATCAACATGGACCAGACCCGGAAAGAACGGATCGGATAAATCATTGACTCCATTGAGCTGACCTCATCCTCAGGTGACAGACTATAGATACAATATAATGGTCCTTCCCAGGGTGCTTCTCTGCAGAAAAACATCTGCTTATATGCATGAGCATCTGGTCCTAGAAATGTTCATCTGCAGCCCAGCAAAGTCCCTCAACTCTGTAGATCCTTCAGACTTCTGTGTTTTCCTCTCCCAATAATACCTCTTCTGTGTTTGGTTCATTCATTTCAGTGTGTGATGATGCCTCCATATCATGGTTTTCTTGTGATCTCTGTACAGTAAAAATGTGTTGATACATTTTAAATTCTTTTTTTGTCAAACAAGTAATGTACTCATTGTGAAATGCTATTTACTTTCCAGGTTACAGGACTAGCATTAATGTGACCAAACATTTAAAAATGGTTTTACATTCCAACAATTATAGCACTAAATGAAATGCGTCAACTCTCATTCATGTTTTAAGAAGCAAGCTTCCTTATTCCTTTTGAATACACTGTGAAAACAGACAAGTAACAGTGTCCCTGATCCAAAGTGGAGTAAATGACAGGAACCCTGAAAGTCACAGAGCTCCTGTTCCTCTGTTTACCTCCTCTGTGTTTGGTCCATTGGGGTCAGTGGGGGACAATGCTTCAGTCTCCTCATGCTCATGTGATCCCTATAAAAATGTTAATGTTTATACATAGAAACTGTAAAAAGCCAGCTTCCTACTTCGAAATCACACTGCTAATAAATGGCGGGTATCACCATGTATGGACCTTTGATGTTGTCCATTATATCGACATTATGCTTTGTTTTACCTCCTTTGTGTTCAGTCCTTTGGGATCAGTGGCTGAGAACTACCTGGGCTTAACAACAGGGGCCCATGAACATGGAGAATGTACTGACATGTTCCTGTGTGCTGTAGTCATAATAAGGGCTGTTCCTCTATCTCAACAGACTCCACACTTAGAGGGAAGGAGGAAGAGCACAAGGGCCACAGATTTGCTACAGGCACAATTATGTATAATAATCTGAGGGAAGATGGTCAGACTGATGTAGAGAAACAAGTCCCAGGACACCAACCAGAGGGGCAGGTATATCATGGACACCTACCTGGTCCAGCTCGGTATCTTGGTGTCTCTGAAGAAGGGAGACCGCTACTTTTATTCTAAGAAAAAGATAAGACTGCTGTTGCAACAGAGTGATATCAGTGTATCATATTTCTAATAAAATAGTCCTGTATCTTAATGATGTCCATATAATTGACATGACGATAAAAATGTTTCTAGACATATACATGCGGCTAAGTCATAAGTATATAGTGGCTTCCAGTCTATTAGCCCAGTAAAAATAACATCATATTTCCTGTTTGCCATTTCTGTTTAAAAATGTGTCTCAAGAGGAAGTGGTGTCTCCTTCACCCATCCATCCATTATTATTCATACAATATTATAATATTTCACATTATACACTTTGTCTCTTTGGTCTCCATAATATGTGCAACATACTGACTCAGTGAGTGACACTGGCACCTCACACCCCCTGGCTTGGGCTCTGTGTAGTTTGCATGGTGACTCAGTGGGTAACACTGGCACCTCA
>JAAGVU020000377.1:0-13415 GCA_011763525.2 Mormyrus iriodes | reverse complement strand
ACAGAATGTACAGTGGGGGCTAAGGGCCCGAACCGGTAACCAAACAGAACGTACAGTGGGGGCTAAGGGCCTGAACCAGTAACCAAACAGAACGTACAGTGGGGGCTAAGGGCCCGAACCGGTAACCAAACAGAATGTACAGTGGGGGCTAAGGGCCCGAACCAGTAACCAAACAGAACGTACAGTGGGGGCTAAGGGCCCGAACCGGTAACCAAACAGAACGTACAGTGGGGGCTAAGGGCCCGAACCGGTAACCAAACAGAATGTACAGTGGGGGCTAAGGGCCTGAATCAGTAACTGGTGCCTATATATTTCGAATGGGATGTCATAAAAGTTCCTATAGGTATAATCGTGTCCCAGTACTTTTGTCCTTATCTACGTGTGTATGTCTGCATGTAAAAATAAGCATTCCAAAGCACCTGTAATTGTATCAATGGCAAATAAAGCATTATTTAATTTCAAAGATTTTAAAGCCTGCTGTCTTCGTTATACTGTATCGTATTTTTACTAAGTTAGTTAATAAATATGCTAGTACAGGATAAGGCATAGAGAATGGGTTACAATGAAGGATACATCCGTGTGTGTGTAAACTGCTGTCAAACAAAGGCTCGCAGCCAGGCCGTCGTCTTCCTGGCTGAGACTGGAAGGACAGCAACGGAGGAACTGGAGCAGCTTTAAAGGGGCCACTTCACTAGCAAATGGGCAAAAATAGCCAGCCACCCCCCAAGCACGACACTCCCTCCTCATGAAAATTATTATTAAAGGCTGTTCTCTTTTCATCTCCTTCTCCGTCATGGTACTTGGAGATTAACTCCCAATTTGTGTTGAGAAAACATACAATACCCGAGCTGTAAAAGACATGGCATCATTTCAGCTGAAGAGAATACCACTGCAGCTCATTGTGTATCGGTGACATCTAAACGATCGTGCAGAGTCAGTTTTTGAAAATCGTTTTTTATCAAGTGTGAAACCAAAATCCTTCATTTTCTGAATCATTCTGAAAGCCACTGACATTTTCAAACGAAAAAGGCTGAAAACCATTAAGAATAACAAAATAAGCCTATTAATGTACAAGGAGCAACATAAATAATTAATGACATATTTGTTTTTCATCCAGTTACTATGGGCGACCAAGGAAGCCATTGCATAACTCTTGCCCTGTCCAATTATAATTTTTTTTTAATTATGCAAAAAATACATGTTTAAACATCAAATGCAATTTGATTTATGACAATTTGGGAAATATATTTTCTGACCCATGCCAGAATAAGACATTAAGAACGTTCGCCAGTGTTTGCATGCAGCCATTCAGATCAAGTGATCCTGGGTGTGACGTAAGTCCCCAAGAGAAAATAGATATCCAACACACTGCCAGTATCAGGCAGCACTACACAGAAACACAAGCTGAGGTGCACAAACCCAAACCCAGGGTGCGATGTGCAAGCAAACCCTTAGGTCTCCCAGTGTGGCGTGATGTGACCTGCTGTTTACCCCCCCCCCTCCAAACCGCCATGCTTTTCCAGAAGATTCCTACAAATGGACAATGGCTTGACAACCAACCCAACCCCCCACCCCCAACCCGCAGACAGCACAACAACAGTAACCAGGCAAACAGAACTCAAGAACCCGGAGGAGCCACAGGCCTCTCAGCCAAGGCCTTCGCTGGGTGGGCGTACTGTGCATTTTTTACACACCGGTGCCATGTCCCTCAGAGTAGCGTGAAAAAAAAAATACAAATAGCCTCTTATGCTCTTACAAGAGCCGACAGGCCAAAAAATCAGCTTGTCAACCCACTGCATTCTGTGTGATCAGCCAAACTTCCTTATGGCTCCAGAACGGCACAGAGAAGTAGCTGTATTGGATCGTTGAGGCTCCACAAATCCTGAAAATATGTAAAACAAAATAACAAAAAAAAACCTCTTTATGCCTCAAGGAGGCAGTGCCACAGGAGAGTGATAATTAAAATTACATTAATTCCAGCATGATGTCACTGCCCATTGTACTGTCAATTAATTAATAAGTGCTGAGCGGCCTTTTATTGCGTAAAATATTTATGCAGGCTTTCCGTTATTTATTTGGATGCCTTCCCCTGATCTCAGCTGGGCTCTTTGAGGCAGCAGCGAGGCCACGCTAAGATCTCGCTATTTCAGGAACACAGAACCAGTAAAGGCAGTGCAAGAACATTACCTTTGAGAATATTCATAACGTTTTACTCCACAGATGAACCTCACCCGGGGAGCAAACAAACGTGTAATCTATGCTATTTTAAGCAGCCTTTCAAAATGCATGCAGAAATAAAAACCGCTGTTAAGGTTAACAGTATTGAAGCACTGACCTCTCAAGACACCATCTGCTATTGTACGTGTGTGAAAGACATTTGACCTGAATCGCTTTCGAAAACCACCCAGCTCTAAAATGAGGAACTACAATATTCCATAAAAAGGAAAGGGCTTTTTATAATCAATAATAACAATCTGCGACTCATTCTCTAAAAGCGAGTATGTGAGCCTCCCTTGAGTCTTTTTTTTCTCTCATATTGGATCGGTTTAGTAATTTTGTTTGTTTTTGAGATTCACCAAATAGAGGTTTAGTGAAAAAATAAAACAGGACAGAATAATAGGTGGCTGTCTTGTCTTTCACTCTGTTGCATTTCTTTGTAATAAAGGCCCTGACCTGTGTGCATTATGGCCGCAACGCAGCGCTGCCCTAGTGAAAGCTGGCATTTTGCGAGTTAGAGTATACGACTCCAACGGCGGCTCACCGCAGCTAACGGCATGTCATACCTGCGATCCGGTCTCTAAAAGTGAGTATGTGATCCTCTGTTGAGTCCTTTATTCTCTCTCCTGTTTAGAACAGTTAAAGTCTGACGTGACGCTACCAGACACAATTCAATGTTGTTATTATTATTAATAATATTACTAATATTAATAATAATAGTATAATTATTATTATCACTGCCCACAGTGATGGAGGAGATGGGAGGAAATTTCCCCACATTTTCACGTCTTGTCAGGCGTGTCAACATCACACCAATACACGGACACGCTTCAGTCTTCTGTTGCCATGGCAACTGCAGCCTGCATTTCACTAGAACATCAGTCTTTATGTCATCAGAAGTCTGAAACGGCAGCAGACTCAGTGGGGGGGAGGCGCTTCTTTCAACCGCATTGATGTGTGTCTGATAGCGTCAAACTTTAACTGTTCAAAACGGGACAGAAAATAAAAGACTCAACAGAGGATCACATACTCACTTTTAGAGACCGGATCGCAGGTATGACATGCCGTTAGCTGCGATGAGCTGCTGTCGGAGTCGTATACTCTAACTCGCAAAATACCAGCTTTCACTAGGGCAGCGCTGCGTTGCGGCCATAATGCACACAGGTCAGGGCCTTTATTACAAAGAAATGCAACAGAGTGAAAGACAAGACAGCCACCTATTATTCTGTCCTGTTTTATTTTTTCACTAAACCTCTATTTGGTGAATCTCAAAAACAAAGAAAATTACTAAACAGATCCAATATGATCTAGATATGTTTGAGAAAGGTTTTCGAGGGCATTCATTCTCACACGTCTCTGCATCGTGTTGTCTCTCATTTCACTGTGATCTGTGATACACAATCTGTTTGGGGTATACTCACCTCCCCCATGAAGTCTGTCATAATAACTCCATTACTTATAAATGCTGTCTAATGTTCCGAGAATTGCTGCAAAATGGGAAAAATAACACAATTAAAGTGTGTCCTAAAGACGCCTATGCAGCTGTCTTTTGTATCAGCATAATTTTATTAAATAACGAAAAGCTTTTATTTGTCACAAACACACAAATGCACATGTATCACACTCCAAATCCAAACAGCATAATTAAAAAGAAAACATTTTCTCAACAAAACAGTTTGGCAACATCAGCAGGAGGTGCCGTTTGTTCCATTACAGTGAAAACACAAAAACAATCAATCTGTTTAACTTTAGCACAAATTTGCAGAACGGTGACCTCTGCTCCAAGTCCATATGTAAGAAGTTATTCCTTAATTAGCCAACAGGGGTCAGGCCACTGTGAAACACTTCACAGATCAAAGTCATGGGAGTGTTACTCTCTAAACTGTAATTTTGTGTTTTTATGCATAAAAGGGACTTTGTTTTTTTGATTTATTTAGTTACACTGTTGGTCTAGGAGGAATGGTATTTCATTCTTGATTCTACGAAAGTGCATGATAAAATGCACAATAAAGGAAATCTTAAATCTTGAAGTTATGGACAGGCATGGTGAAGGAAGAAACAATCCATGTTGTGGCTCCAAAAAACAAGGGACTTTATTAAACTCAAAAAACACAAGAAACAAAAGGACCATGAGGGGTCAAAGCAAAGCCAGGGAACAACTCAGTAACAAGTGAGTAACAGAAAAAAACATAGCAGAACAGCAGCAAACACAGGGAAACAACAGCAGCAAACACACAATGACCAACTGAAGAACAAGGGCAAGGGAAAGCTCATATACTCACACAGATAACGAGGGTAAGACGAGGACAGGTGTGGACCAATTACAATCAAACACTAGGGCTTGAAACATCAAGACACAGGTGAGGGTCATAATCACGAAGGACTCAAACACTAGGAAAGGGGTGACAAGCAACACCTGCTGGCCAGACAGGGACTGATCCTGACAGGTTCAGCTTAAATATGCAAGTTCAGCAGACAAAATTCTACCGGAAATCTAATGAGCGGAGGGAATGTGAAAGGCAAGGTTTGTTTTCAACACTAGTGGGGACCAAATCAGCCCCGAACCCCACCAGCCCCCCTAAACATACACGATATTCCCACAATATTAGTAGGGACTAGTCCTAACCATCCATACCCAAATCTGCGCCCTTGGTGAGAGGAGTGTTGTGAAGATCCACTTATTGCTTTTGGTGGGGATGGAGAGGCTAAACCAGTGGGGCTGTGAATATGGAAAGAGTCAATGAAGTAAATAAATTAAGTTGTTTCAACATAAAAAGATCAACCTTCTAAATTTAATGTATCACTCAATACCCTGATATAAAAGCATAATAGAACAAAACTCTTGACAGGTGGGCAAGCTAATCTAAGGTTCACAACACCTTACTAGTTGTCCATTGATTTCAATAACAGATAAATAATTTGATGGAGCTAAGTGTATGTCAGAAGACAAGCAATCTTAATACACAACTGTTATCCATGAAGAGCAAATTTCCGAAACTTACTGAGAATACATTTTTTGTTGTTTTTGAGATGAGAGCGCCAATGACCTAAAGTCATGCTTCCTCATCGTGTGTTTCAATATCAGGAGCCAAAACTCAGTCCTCATGTAATCCAGTGAAAAGCTTTTGTTACATTTCCAAAACTCACTAAATCCACTGAAATTTTCTCAAAAATGTATTGTATGCACCGAGTGAATTTTGGAAATTGATGGACTTTGGCTTTGACCTAGACTACAATTTACATCTTGCTTTTAGTAAGCAAGCCCACCTCCTCCTTTCTCTGTAATGTTAGCATGCCCGGGGGGATGGACAGCCAGTTGACCCTGGACCCCCAGAGGTTTTTCTTCTCCCTACTTGGGAGTTTGTGGTTCCTCTCCTCCATTGTCATCTGACTTTCTTTCATTTCTTTGTCTTTCCTTTTCCCTGTTTTTCTACTGTTCTCGCTTAATGATGTTGTAATGTATCACAACACACCCATGTAAAGCACCTTGGGGCGACTTTGTTGTGAAAGGCGCTATATAAAAATACATTGAAATTGAAAATTGAAATTCCGGGAGTCTTGGAAAATATTTTGCACCAGTCATTCAGAAGAAGCAGCCCGAAGGCTGGATGCGGTCCTAGAGGAACGTTCCTTTGACCCAAAAATGTTTTATACATACCAGGTTTCCATAGATTAAATTAGGAAAAGGCCTTTTATCATTACAGCCCTGGTAAACATAACCGGAATAACAATAATAATGAGACGAATATGTCATGTACAGCGGTGATGCAAAATATGCCTGCATTCATTGATGAAATATACATAAAAACATTTATATTAGTAATACAATATTTCCATGATAGTTTTTAACCTTAAAGCTTAGTTTAGGCAGAGTGTAATAATAAACAGGTGGATTAACTTAAATTAATAAATTTAAGAGTGACATGGAATTGTTAATGTTGTTTACATGTTTCTTTAGTCACTGCATCTACTTATCTGTGGTCAACTGCGTTATGATTTTATCTTAGACGCGACCAAATGCTCTAAAACAAATTCCACATACATGGCAAAGTACCAAAAAACTAAATTCATTCATTCTGATATGCTCAAAGAAAAAAATGTTTAGGCAGTTTTTTGTTACTTCTCAAATTAAACATAATACAAAATGAACGCTAATGAACATAATAAATAAAATAAAAATATTAAAGAAAGGCTTATGAGGCACATGGCTGCGTCACAACTAGCTAATGAATCCACTGTGATTAATATAGATCCAAGCGGATTGCAAAGCCTTTTCATAGTGTAGCTATTTTTAACTCGAAGCTACAGAGACCATGAGTTGTGCACTGATGGGCTATCTCATGCTCCAGTGCCTCACTCATAAAACCTTATGCATTTGGGCACAACTGACAGGAAGATAAATGCTAATAAATGCACGGATGCAGAGTTACGCCCTGCACCTGTGCAACATTCGCTCTACTGGTAACACAAGTTCTGCCCAGAGAAACTTCTCCCGGAGCTTCTTAAGTGTAAGTTGTCATGAGCTGATGATGGAATTGTGACATCACAAAACTTCAGTCTAAGGATGTGTCTTTATCCCAAAAAGGCAGCTAAGTATTATTTAATGCTCTAAATTCTTAATTTGATTTTGGTAGCTCACTTTATCTGAAGCATGTTTTGTCAAGAATAAGCATCTCTGTGATGTTGCACATGGAGCTGCTGTAATGTAAGGAAAAACTTCATACCTGTGTGACAATAAAGTAATATCATCATCATCACCAACATCATCAACACAAACCAATAACTATACATGCTAAGCATCTCCCAGGAAGTACTGGGTACAAGGCAGGCGACTCTCTGGACAGGATGTCAGTCCTTTGCGTGCCTCATCTGAGCTAGGCTTGGGTGGTCTTTAAAATTTTCATACTGTCATACCATCTTTACATCACACCACCATATACTGTATTTTGACATAATTTTCAAAAGCAACACTATTCCGATATTTTGATATCTTGCCGATAAAATTTGCAACGTTTGTGGGGGAGGGGAGTTACTGAGGTATACCGACATGTATCATGGTATACCAAAAATACTTTAATAGGGCCCAAGCCTAACATAAAAAACAAAGGTGGGTAGTTAGTTCCAGAAAGTAAAAATCCAGACAAAGATTCAGTTTCAACCAACCAGCTGAATATAAAGAGTTACAGTCACACAGTACTTAACTGGTTGGTTGAAACAAAATCTTGGTCTGGATTTTTACTTTCTGGACCTGAACACTCCACCTATGTTTGAACATATATGCAAATATGAAATGACTAAAGACTGAAGGCGGGAACGGATGGGAGGTACGAGAGGAAGAAGCCAGCGTGTGCTTCTCATTGAATCATCCCAGAGACTCCTGTTGAGTCTCCGGAGCAACACTCTCCACACACCCACCCCCCATTTATTAATGCTTTCAAAATACCAGGGCCCCCCTCCCGCTGCTCCTATCTGTGTGTGGTACAGCCAGCCAGAATCTGCCCCACTACTAAAGATGTTTGCACTCCTTAATGCTTCCCATTGGCCGACTCCAGAAACAGTGAGGACAGTTCATTGAACAATGATGGCCAAGACACTCCACGTCTCTATAACATTTAAAAGCAGACAATGCTTAAGCATATAATGCAGAATGAAATTTAGAAATTTTCTTGTTTCCAAAAGAAAAACATTTTTTTGTCCATTTTAAATAACATCAAGTTAATCAGAAATATGGTGAAGACACTGTTGGTGTTGTAAAGAACTATTGTAGCTGGAAACAGCTGGTTTTTGGTGTCTGGAGCATCAGCAATTGTAGGTTCGACTGAAGACTCAGAACGGCCAGAAACAAAGAACCTTCTTCTAATACTCATCAGTCTAATTGTTGTTCTTTGATATGAAGGCTATTCCATGGGAAATTTGTAAGTGACCTCAAACTTTTGAATGGTAGTGTGTGTGTGTATGTGTGTGTATATACAAACACACACACACACAAATCCCAGACAGCACAAACCCATCCTGGGATGCCAGTCTATTGCAGGGCACGCTTTGGACCAGAGGTGGAAAGCTCAGGTGCAGAAAGTAAAAATTCAGACCGTGCTAACGCCTCTTCTGCCATTATTATAGATGCACCGATCCGATATTCGGAATGGTACTGACACATGAGACGGCCATATCTGACCGGTCCACGTCCAATATTTACTTATTTAGTTTTCGGTAATCTGTACAAAGATAGCTCCTATTTCTTGTTAAATCGATTTGTACAATCAATTGCACTGTCTTTCACATTTTAGATGCGTTTGTCGCGGCATTCAAGCTGAACGATAGCGCTACCTCTCAGTGGGTGTGAGCGCCGTGACTTCCGCCTGCTGTGACGTCATGTGCATACCCTTTGCAGTACGAGGAGATAAGAGGGTGACGGATCTGGAAGTATTTTACGCTTTTAACAGTAGCACAGCGAGTTGCAATCTTTGTAAAAACAAAGTTTCGAGTAATGGAAACAGCGTTTAGTGGAAAATGCCACTAAACGAAGTGCACACAATTATGCTAGACAACGCGAGTAATATGAAAAAGTAGTGATGCACCGATCCCACTTTTTCTGTCCCGATACCGAAACCTGGGCTTTGGGTATCGGTCGATACCGAGTACCTATCCGATACCAGTGTTTAATTAATAAGCTGTAGGCTTTGCCTCACTGTATGAAAGAGACTGTTACCAAATATATAATAATTATTTACATTTAGCCTATATATTCAGGGGACACAGCTTATAGTAATCATGTCTGTCTGGGTGAAATTGATCAATATAACCGGATGATCATTATAACCGTTGTTTTTTCCCTTTTTCTTTGTCTCAGGCAGGTTACCATCTAATTGACATCTGTATATTTGTTACATGATTATCGGGTAATAAAACAACGTTGCTATTTACTGAATTTTATTGACTTTTTCAAAATACAGAACAGCTGTTTCAAAATACAGTACTGTACAAATTACTGAACTATGTATAATTCAAATACACTTTAATACAGTAGCCTACTGTACATAAAATATAGCTTATTGTAGTTTCACTACTGCATCTCGTTAGCTCGTTTTTGGCAGTTTATCATAAGCTTTCATGAGTCTATATTTGTCATTGAGAAAAAATGTTTTTGAAAAAAAATCTTTTTCCCGTCGTGTTTTCTGTACACGCAGCATTAGCCTCAGGTAGCTAGCTAGAAGCAGACGGCTTACCGCAAGGCAAAGCAGGCTTATCGAAGTAAAGTAAAAAGTTTTAATTTTTTCCATACGTTGTCATGCATAAAATCGAATCGACACCGTAAGTACAGCATAGCCCGTGACCCTGCGCCGCAGCCAGACCCGCACCAGCCCAAGAACGTAACTACACGTCGCGGCGACTCAGACCGCAGGAACGGTAACATAAATTTAGTCATTTTATGTTAGATTTAAATAACACTTGTTTCATTTTCTCTCGCTTCTCCATAATTTGTGCAAAATTCTGTTGTTGCGGTCTTTCTCTGCTAGCATTAGGAAACCCCGTGTACTCTGCGCTATGGTGCGTCGTTTGATCAAATTGCTTGTGTTAAATGACAGGCTGTCCCTTCCTCCTCTTGAGACTTTAATAGAACAGACCTTACAGTCTGACAAAATACTGCGACTTTGCGTTTTAACGCAATGTTGCAATTAAGTGGAGTCGGTTCTTTGTTCCTAGTAGCGTAATTAAAGATTTTTAGCATACATTTTTTCATCTATTTACTAGTTTTAAAAAATATTAATAATATATAGAGTATAAATATTTATATATTATATATACATTTGTTATATTAAAATATTAAAGTAACAGCTCTTGTATCGGAATCTGTATCGGTATAGGCAGTAGTGTATCAGAATCAGATCGGAACTGAAAGAAATGTGGATCGGCCCATCCCTAGCCATTACGCTTAAAAATTGTGTCATACTAATTGCTTCTCTTTTTGTGTTGTTATTACTAATTTAAAGCATTAAAGCAATCTGGGGCAGGGCTGGGTATGGATGCTTTGACATTCATAGATGACAGAACACACCGCATAACTTCGCATAGCCAACTAATGAATGAATCCCAGGTTAGCCTAGGTTAACGCATTACAATGCCGACGGTCTATAGGACGGAGATAAGAGCCCTGGAACTATGGTGCTAGGACAACAACTTCACCATCAGTGTCAGCGAAGCTAAGGAGATTACCATGAATTACAGGAAGAGACAAGGGAAGACTGGCATTGATTCATATCAAAGAAACTGTTTCAGGAGATTCTGGTTACTTGCAGTGCACGTCCCGGACAGACTTGACATGGCACTAGACACTAGGATTGTGACAAAAAAGGCACGTCAGCACCTGTTCTTTTTCAGGGGACCTAAGAAATCTAGCATAGCCTTCAAGCTCCTCACCACCTGACTGGTTGCATGACCTACTGGTATGGCAGCTGTACCAAGAGCAAGTACCAGGCCCTACAGAGTGATAAAAGTGAACCAGACTGAGAACAGAACCTCAGTTATAGAGGACATTTACACAAAGAGATCTGTGCTGAAAGCCCACAGAATCACCAAAACCCCAAACAACCCAGCCAAGGACCATTTACCCTCCTCAAGTCTGGCAGCCAGTATCACAAGTTCCAGTCTAGAAGCTTCTACCACTGTCCCATCTTACTGTGAAACATTGTTGGCACTTTGTCACTGACAGTCACGTGGTTAGGTTTACTACTGCTATTTCTAACATCATTACTTTTTTATCTTTTATTCCATTTGTGATGTTCTGAACATTTTATGAAGCCAAGAATTTCATTGCTCAGGTCAGGAATTTATGACTGTGAACCCAGGCTTCACCCTCACCCGTTTGTGGCTCTCATGGGAGAACAAGATGGAGTATGAGAAAACCAAATCATTTTATAAAACACTCATTAGTTTGTATTAAGAATGAGGCTCCATTGCTAGTCATCTGTAAGCTATACTGGTTGGCTAGATTCCACTTACCTGTAACCCTGCTGATTTTTTTCATGTAATACTTGCCCTTTCATGCAGTGCTTATGCAATCAAAAATAAGTAAAACATTTCAGCTAAGAATTTGTGGCAGTTGCTATTATCACTTGTCAAATCAATCACTGCAGTCAACAAATTAATATTCGGGTTTCTGGCAAGCGTTAAACAATTAGAGTATTTCTTGTCAAATGTGGTGACATAGGTAACACTTTTTCACTAGCAAAAATTTCACCGAAAGTCACTGACCTGTACTTGTTTTTCTGCATATTGAGCAAAGTGTCAGTGAACATCAATCAGGCTTTCCTTAATAGACAGGATTAGGTGCCAACTGAACTGGGTGACCAAACAAACCAACATATAAATAAAATTATGGTCATGCAACGATGCTGTAATATCACAGCACTTGCCACATTATAATAACATTTATTCTGATGCGAAATTACACTGTAGTTCAGCTTAAATAGCCGAGGAACTTGATTTATCACCATAGTAGCTTAGTCTGCTGGACTTGAATACTGTTCACTATTTCAGCATCCAGGTCCTCAGACCAGAAGACGCTGACACTACTACTGAATACCTTGATATACAGCTGAGAGCACCCATTCCTTGCCTCTGCTATACTGAGATCAGAGATTTCTTAGGTCAGCATTGAATTCCCTGGGTTAATGTCCTTTGGCGTTATTTCCTGGATGTGCACATATTCTACCCCAGCCAGCGAGCTAGCAAAAGTACCTGAACAAGAACATTACATTAGTACCTAACAACACATTAAGGGCCACACTGGTCCAGCACTTTTCCCATCACAGCCAGGAAAAATGTGTTCGATAACTATCGGATAGTGCTACCTCTGCTTTGTAAGGCTTCATATCAGATGTACTTTATTAGGCAGACCACATGTTGGGACAGATGTATTTTACTGCAAAGACCACATGTGAGAATCTGATAACGTTCTTCAAAGATCAGCACAGGTACCCATGAGTTTGAAACACAGAAACGTTGTCTTGGGTACACTGTCCAACATCCTTTGGATCCCACATACACAATATTCCATCACCGTATGCACACATTAAGGTCAGAAAAAAGACCACAGTTAAAGGATGTAGCACCCCATTTAACTTCAGCAGCTTCTGGTAATGTTAAATTGCTAAGAGACTTTGTCTCAGACAGTTTCCAGAGCTTCTGTGACAGCAGTATTGAAGAATTAAATAAAGTACATTCTATTAATGCATAAAGATATGCAGTTGCACACTTGAAAAGCTAACTGGATTCAGAAGTGCTTGTCTTCAAAGAAACACACTGCATGCCTGTATACTTTCAGATTTCCCGCACCCACTGACAAACATTATTAGCTTATTTATTGTGTGATTCGAAATAAGGGTTCAGCCCAAGAGCAATTCACAGTTAAGAAAAGATGGAATGTCGGTATCCTATTATGACTACAGACATGCCAGTTGGCTGAACCAAAAATAAATAAACAAGTAATCATTAACTAATTGCAAATTGGTGTTTTTATGAATCCATCCATCTTCTAACCACTTATCCTTGTCTGGGTAGCAGGGGGGCTAGAGCCTTTATAGGAATGTTCTTTCTTTATATGGCTCACTCACTACTGTTCAATGAAACATGCCGTGGAAGCGAGATGCAATCTGTGAAAGAAGGCGCCAGGAAGATGACACGCAGAGGTTGTGAGAGATGTGGTGACACATTGGGATTTTCTCAGTGCCTGTCGCCCTGGCGGGGGGGGGGACCTCCGTAATCACAGGACAAACCCGTCATTAAGGGTTCGCCATGGGTACGAGGTGTGACCAGGGAGCGATATGAGGTGGATCCACAGTCTGAACACGCCTGTCTTCATGTATTCCCACTTGATGGCAAATTGTCTCAACTGATTACTGATCGTGGGAGACAGAGACAGCAATCACCAGTGATGCACACTCTACCACTGGATGCCAGTTATGATTTCTGAAACGGGCGAGGCAGCAGGAACGAGGTACTTCCCACGCTGGAAAGGAATGTGCCTACAGCTGTTCATTTTTAATTCAATTCTGCAAAAATCTAGAGCCAATTAAATCAATAAAAATGGCAAACCCACACAAATGATATATATATAAGATCTACACTCACCGAAAGGATTATTAGGAACACCTGTTCAATTTCTCATTAATGCAATTATCTAATCAACCAATCACATG
>JAAGVU020000374.1:0-13455 GCA_011763525.2 Mormyrus iriodes | reverse complement strand
TTTTTACAGCACAGCGTCCCCGTCACTGCACTGGGGCATCGGGATCCACACAGACCACAGGACGGGCTAACCTGCTGACCACACCAGCATCTCTGCTAGCAGAAACCCAGCTTTCCTAGTTGGTCTCCCACCCAAGTACTGGCCAGGCCCAAACCTGCTGAGCTTCAGGTGCATTACCAGGTCTGAACTGCGGGTGGTATGGCTGCTGACAACTTGCCACATGTAAGCAACTATGTCAAACTGTGCATTTTCAAGGATATTCCACTCAATAGTAACTGTGATACTGACACCCCAACCATTCTATATTACAGAGGTCCTCTGGTACTGGTGTGAACGTTTATTTGGCTATTTGCATCTTACTTCAAAATACATATTCTTATTGGTTTTGTGATTTTTATTTCTTATATTTACTTGTTGTGTTAGGTAAGAACTGTATCTAAGTGGAATTTCTATTAACTTTATTGTCTGTTTCAAAGTTTCTTCAATCTTGAACACAAAGAACTTTCATTTAACCGTGGGAAGCGCTATGGCTCTCTGTGGCTGCTCAGGATTTCAGAAGGTGCAAACATAACGTTTCCAAAGCAGCTTGACTTTGTGTGTGACTGTACGCATATCCTGGGACAGACAGGCCCCCTGTCCAGTGTGAGGCTTCCACAGAGCTCCAAGCTTTACTACAACCCGGAACGATTAAACCGATTAACCGCTCATCAGTAATTAAAGATTAAACTCTAGGGGTATTTAGCCAAAGACGGGCTGAAAATAAATTCAGGACTGATATCAAAAGCAAAGACGGAAAAGGTCGGCTTACTTACCTGTGTGCGAAATGTGATGAATCAACGATGTGGACAGACCAGACAAGGCCACATGGAGGAAGCAGAGGAGAGAGGGAGAGAGAGAGAGGGAGAAAGAGAGAGAATCGGTAAGCATCTCAACCAAAAGGCAAACGAGTCTAGTGATTTCCCAACAACCCGCTGCAGTTATGCGGAAGAAGCCCGCTATTCATGATAGTGCAAATATCAGCAGGAAGAACAGGAGTAAGAGCATCGATCTGGGAATGAATTACATCCTGCCACCACAGCGCAGGGCCTCCGGGCACCCTAACCAGCCCAAACTGTGGGAGCAGAGGAGAAACAGCCAAGTGCAGATGGCAAACATGAATGCACAAAACCGCCATCCCCAGGGGCGGCCAGCCTCCGGCCCGCGATGGCCTGAGTCAGCCCAATCCTCACTCAACAACATGACGAGAAATCAAGTGCTGAGGTGGAAAGTTCAGGTCCAGAAAATACAGATCCAGACCAGGATTCTGTTTCAACCAACCAGATGAGTACTCCGTGAATGTGACTCTTTATGCTCAACTGGTTGGTTGAAACAAAATCTTGGTCTGGATTTGTACTTTCTGGACCTGAACTATCCACCTCTGATCAAGTGTGCACAGGCACCACCTGACCATCACTCTTAAAAAAAATACACAACCACACATTTGATGTATCAACCAGCATCTCTGCAGATTATTATAGCTCTCATTGCTGAATCAAATCCTCAGCAAATGGCTGTAAAATTAGCTCAGTGCTGTTAAATAAAACTTTTCCTGTAAATAAACCATCTGGTTAGGGTCAGCGTGTCGGTAGTCGCACACAAATCAGCCTGCAGGTTTCACTTTCAGTAAATATTCTCTATAGTGAACGTCCCATTATCGCTTTGGGACCAGGCAATGATGCAGCCCAAGTCACACACAGGAGAACCCGGAGTCCATTTGCTAAAATAATACATAATATTGTGCAGTTCAGACTGACTCATTATCCAGAGCAGAACATTTTTCAATGGTACTTACAGTACCCTGCTTTATGGTACATCTGACAGGAGAGGACTCTATATTTAAAAAACCTTTTTGTTAACTGCCTAAAGGGATCATGTTTGCTTATATTAAGAAATAAGGGAACTGCATGAAATTATAGAAACAATTTATTTTCATGGCTCAGTTTTGGATTGAAAGCACTGCAAAAGGGCTGCATGCTAGTTGACATCTAGACGCCATCTCCTACGACCTGCTACAGCCAGTTATGACACCATCAAACTCTTAACCAATGAAATTAACATCACTTACACCTTTTTAATAGGTGTCCTTTAATTTACAGCTGGTATTTCCCATATAATAATCATTCCTTAATCATATATAACATGTTGTAGCTCAGTATAGTTTAGCCATCGAAAAGAAGTGGGGAAAATTGCAGGCAGTTTGCAAGCTGCCCCCCCACCCCACTCCCGATGTGTTTCATAATGACAAACCTCAGTCAGCGCGCACACTGACAGTCTTTTCATTCTCGGATCCCCAAGGTCCCGGCAAGCTGAAAGCTGTCGTTTGTTGAGACCGAGACGCTCGGCGTCAGGAAGCCGACATCCTGAATATGAAGGAGACGGCTTTTTCATAGCGAGATGGACAGGAACAGCAAGGAGCAGGTGGACGTCAATTTGGAGTTTGTTAGCCGCACACTTTATGAGCCCGCTTCATAGCTGCATAACGAGCTTCCGGACATCATTAAGAAAGCACATCTCACCACCAACGGCGGGTCATTAACCCCCGCGTTTGAGAGAATAATGAAAAACCTGCTGCAATTCCTTACCACTTATTTGTGCTAATTAATGAAGATACTGGGCTCGCATTCGGAGAAAATAGCACCATGAATGTTTTCCGGGTTATTCCAAGCATGGTAAAATGTTCTAAATTATGAGACAAACCTCGAATTTTTGCTCAACTGAGTGACAATTTTACAAGCAAGTGACATCCTATGCAATAAAAGTAATTAAACAGATAATAATAAGTTACTTTACAAAAAGCTTCACTTTCCATGATGTTGATCCATTTCTGCCTGGTAAACTGCTGGGCAAACAAGTCACTGGTCCAGACTCTGTATGCTAGGGGCACGAGTCACTTTTGGTATTAGTCTGATCCCCTTTCCCAAGTCTGACTCAGGCTAGTAGAGTCTATTATGAACTCATTATTTCATGATGAAACATAGCGCTTCTGCAGAAATCATACTAGAGGAAGATTAAAAAACAGTTCTTTAGAAGATTTAGAGAGTTAGAGACTTCAGAAAGCTTACAGAAACCAGCAGAACCAGGCAAAAGGTCAGCAGCTGCCGCATATAACAAATTAACGTCGGAATTTCAAGCAGAGAATTTCAATACCGAGCAATCATGGCAGGACTGAAGGCCGGCCCAGCAGGAGGGCAAATCAGCGGGCTTGTTAAAGGCTCTGGAGACTCGCAGGGCACACTCCTGTGCGAGGCGGGAAAGTGGGCACCTGCCACGGCAATGATAGCGCTGGCTGAGGAGGCGATGTGCGGATTTAGGAGCAGCTTCGGAGGTAGAAAACGGGCCCGGAAACCAGGAGGAAGAAAAACCTTTTGGGATAACGGTCTCACATCAGTGAAGCAGGGCCGGCAGTGACTTTTCGAGGGCCAGGTACTTGAATTTTGCCTGATTGGCAGTGATCGAAAAGGCGTTCGATCAAGACCTCAAAAGGGGGGCAGAAGTGGACCCCACCCTTTCGCAATAATCATACAATATGTCATACTCTGAAGCACAGTGACAATGCCAAACTCCCACAAGCCCGGCATCTCCAGTCTTGCTACTGATTAGCTCCACCTACCCCTGTCCTTAAAACATTATTAACTCAGAAACCGTAAATATGTTTTAGACTCCAGGAACAAAAATGACCGCCAGAGCCTGTCCTGTTCGTTTGATTTTCATCTGCAGAAATGGCATCTCTGCTTTTCCGCTTGCCGTTCTGTGATGTTCCCCCCCTTTCCCGGCATGCCCTGTAATATTCCCAGGTTTCGGCTGTAATCCCCTACTCCTGCGTTCTGGATTCAAAAGGGATTCTGACAATGTCCAGCCAATGCTACATTTGACTCTCTCTATGTACTCATTGGCCACTTTATTAGGCAGACTGGCTCGTTAATGCTAACAGCTGCTCGTGCAAACAGCGAATCGTGTGGCTGCAGCTCCGTACACACACGGCACATGGACCGGGCCCCGCGGCTCACTCACTATTTGATAAAACATCTCAGTGACCAAGGAGCCTAACATATACTGTGGGATAGAGGGTGATTGTTGCTTCCATTTGTGAGGACTTCAGGATCTCAAAAACAGCCCCCGTCCTGGGTGTTCCACACAGTGAGTGTGGTGAACGAAAAATAACTTGCTAGTGGTGTTTCTGAGTCTGAAAACACCTGATAAATGACAGGGATCAGAGGATAATAGCCAGAATCATTACAGCTACCACAAAGACGCCAGTATAAGACTAACCACTTAGTACAGCAGTGGTGAAGGAAGGCTTCTCTAAGCACACAACTCGTCAACACATGAAGCCGTTTTGGAGCCAAACGTGGAGCCTACCCAGTACTAGCTAGACAGTGTTCTTGTCTGATAGCCCTTTTGTTTAAACTACAAAACTGACCTTGTCATTAAAGTAATAAGGCTTTAAAACCTAAATTTAAAGTAACGCCCATTATGTAAATACCACTTTTTAATCATGACAGAAAGCGAGAGGGCCATTGACTCACAAAAAAACCACGGATATTAAAAACATGGTTGTGGGTGTTGTGAATTTGGATTTTAATCTGCTTATTTGGAGTGTGCACATAACATCCATCTGCTTACCAGCATGGCAAAGTGCTGTGAAAACACATTTGAAAGATCACATAAAGCGCACTGCATGTTCTACTTTAAAAAACAGACATTTTTCTTTGTTAAAAAATATATATTATATATAGTGTATCATCCTAATCCCTCAGAGAGTGCAGTTTTCCAGGTAAAAATGCCCTTTGTTGCCAATGAGAAGTCATTCTCCGAAAATACCTATGAGAATAATTTTCTTATTCAGAAGTACGAGAGCCTGTCTCCCAATTCAGGATTACTGTCACCCACGAGTCACTTTTCTTTCACGCACTAAGGAGCAGGTACAGTGGAAATGCCCAAAAAAGTGCTGCCTGTCTGGATTTCAGTTACCATAAATACTCCCACGTAAAGCCCCTCTGTAGGCCTGACCCCTGAGCCCTCAGACTTGGCCTGCAGGCCTGACACTTGGGCCCCCAGACTCGGCCTGCAGGCCTGACACCTGGGCCCTCAGACTCGGCCTGCAAGCATCCTTATCTGTGAAGAACCATGATTAATATTCCCCCGGTAACCTCCCAGATCAGAGACACAGCATAAAACACTGTGAATGTGTTAGCGTGTGCTGTAATTCAATCCTAACTTAAATTAATTTTGCAAAGGAAGATTTAGCCTCTGAGACATGACGTTAAGGACGCTGCCTTTTGTAGGCGAAATCTAAAGAAGAAACCTTCAGATTTCCCAGACAAAAGGCAGCATCCTTAACCGCATGTTTAAACGACCATGGGAAAGCTTTTGCACGTTAATAGTTTTGTTTTAACATACATTAAAGAAGCCTTGTGTAGTTTGTGAAGGTGCAGGCCTTTTACCACACGGAGAAATTCAGTAAAATCAGCCAACAACTTCCCATTAATTCATTATGTACTGATTATCCTTAGAATTGATTTAATTCTGATCACTAAAATGTAATATGGAAACTTCAAGGTTTCATATGAGGTGCTGTGGAAAAAAATTATCCTAGCTCTAGTAGTTATGGTTGTACTTCTAGTTCAGGGTTATGTGGGGGTGTGGCGACGGACAGGATGCAAGTCACATCAGAGATGGGATAGTTTGATATTTTAATGCAGCGTTTCCCAGCCCAGTCCTTGGGGACCCCCCTATGGGACCCACAGTCCACATTTTTGCTTCCTTCCAGCTCCCAGCACACCTGTACCTGATATCCAGTGTTCTTGATTGTTTGGGTCAGGTGTGCTGGGAGCTGGGAGGGAGCAAAAATGTGGACTGGCTGGGGGTCTCTGAGGGCTAGGTTGAGAAATTCTGTTTAATGCACTTAGTTGATTTACAGAGCTCTTTTAAGAAAACACAGGAGCAGACGTAGAAGTCATCAGCAGGCCAGAGACGTCAACATAGACGTGTGATCCATATAATCCATGGATTATTATTTCTAGAAAGAGGTTGTATAAGATGGTCGGCGTGATGATGTCATACCCAGTACTTCCCCTAGAGTCCTGCAGGACAGTGCCTGAGGAAGACAGCCTCCTGTACCAGATATGGACATGACTATTAAGCATTTCCAGAGCTGAGTGTTGGTTAAAAAGCTTCACATACAGTGTGCTGATGCACTTTCAGAATCCATCTGTCTGGGCTTCTACATGACAACACAAGATTTCTGACCCAAACAAGCAACTTCCTTTGACGTTAAAAAAAAAAAAACATCAGAACTGAAGACCAGCAAAACCAGTGTCTTTTTATTTCACGGCTGAGGCGAAATTTACATTTACAAAATGAAAAGCACCTCCCTCTCACAGCATCTTGCATTCAAGTGGAGCTTCCTCCAGCAGGCCTGCCGTACCGCGGGGCCATTACGGCTACCTGCCTCAGCACCTTTTAGCATTCTGAGATTGAGGCTGGTCTTTCATCTAAAAAGATGCTTATTTCGTCTTGCACTTCATTTCCGCCTCATACGCTTTGCGTTAAAATCTGAACTTGTTTATTTGAATCCAAAAGATTGGGCAGCTCCGACCTGAAAAGGCACTGCTCGGAGTACGATCAACAAACATTATTAAAAAAAATGGGAAAAAAAATGATTTCCACACAGAAACATGCATTAAAGCTGCCACTTAACAAACAATCATCCTGTGATGTTTGTGCTCAACTTTGACATGCTAAATATCTCCTTGTCCCTCAGATACCGATGACTCAATAATGTAGCTGCCAGATGTATTGAGAAGGTGTCAGTTAATAATGACAGGGACACTTTACAACAACCATTTGGTGTTTTGACTGAATCTGGGCCTGAGGCAAATACATGCAACTCAAAAACACAATTACCGCTAGCAATAACACAATAAACCCTTATAAACATTAATGCACAATGGCTTGTACACTGTGATTTCAACCATTTAATTTGTACTTGGAGACTGACTATTTGACTGATGACTTTAGCATTAAATTTACCATTTGAGAGTTTTAATATTATCCAGGTGGGACACAATGCTGATTCTTACTGTAGTCCTTCGAATTAGTGTAAAAGGAAATAAGAACTTAATTATTACTGCAATCCCTTGGTGTCCATGTCCAGTGATTAATACATATAAAAATGAAAAAGGTACAATCTAAAAAGAATAGCAGTTACCTCTGGGCGATTTTAGAGTGCTCAGATACTTACATTATATGACTCCCTGTACTTTTAAAATACTTTTATACATTTACCATCCATCCATCTTCCAAGCACTTACCCGGTGCAGGACTGCCGAAAGCTTGGAGTCTATCTCAGGCACACTTACTACCTGCCAGTCTATCACAAGGCACATATGCACACAAACTCATACAGTGGGCAGTTTCGAGATACCGTGCAGCCTACTTGCATTTGGACTGCAGGAATACGCTTTAGGAAACCCAGGCAAGCTTCAGGCACACAGAGCAGTGGCAGGATTCAAACCAACAACCCTCCAACAGGCATGAGCCTGTGGTGCCAATCACTTAGCCACTTTTTACATATGCATTAAACACAAATAAAATGACCAGTAAATATCGATACTGTTGCATTGTTTAACATTGTTTTACATTCGTCTTTAGTTAGCTATGTGGAAATCTAGCTAGATATGCGAACTGGAGAACAGTGGGACACAAAAAAACCCGGAGTTTACAGGGGAGCAGAGGCTCGTTGTTTGATATGAAACGGGCTCATCAGTCGCAAGCCGTGGGAGAGATAATATAAGGAGCAGTCTGACTCTCAGAGGGCATGATTATAAAACAGGCAAACCCACCGCCAACCCCTTGGATGACCCCGGCCGAGTCCGGAGGTGCGGCGTGCCGATCGTCATGGCCAATTTCATGCAGCATAAATGCTGAAAATCTGACTCAGATAACAAAGTGGCGGGTCCCAAAAACAGCGCAAACTGGGATTTCATGCGAACATGGAATCGAGCTGGTATTCAGGCACATGGACTCTTCGGTCCGGTGTGACTGAGCGAGAAAAGGCGGTTAGAAAAACGGCCTTTTCCGAAGCCTAATGGCAGCCTTTGGGCAGTTCTGCATTAAAAGGCAAAATTTAAAGACATTTAGAGATGTGGAATGAAGCGACTGCTTACATGTGGGGAAAAAACAATAGAGCTGATCTATTGAAAAGGTGAGTGTTACATCAGTGCTGTGACATTTTTAGATGCCATTTTCAGGTGAAAGGACAAAATAATGAAACAGGAAATAGAAAGGCCAAAAGGGGGAATATAATCCCTTCTGAGTGCATATAAAGAGAAGTGGCCCGATTTCTCACCTCTCATTCCGGCTCGCTCTCATTGTCTAAATCTTTCTGTCTCTCTCTCATTATCTGTCTCTCTCTCTCATTGTCTATCTCTCTCTCTATCTATCGCTCTCTCATCGTCTACCTCTCTCTAGCCTGCTTTCACCTGAGCAGGCTGCGATTGACACGTCCATGACCGGGTGCTGGGCTCAGCTCAGAGCCAGTGACCGGGTCTGACCCCACCAAGTTCCAAAGGCCATTGGAGGCGAATTGATTCCTTCCTTCCTTATTCACCAGGTCTTTCACACAACTTGGCACAGTTTACGTGCTTTTATCAGAGAATACGTTGATGACAATTAATTTACCTCATCGATGCAAAAGGTCATATGAGTCGCTAAGAAAATGTCAACTAAATAAACTGAATCTAAGCATCTAGCAACAGTGTACAGATAACGAGTGAGCATCGTGCGCGCTTCTGTTAGTGCAAGGAAGCTCAAATCGTCATAGTGGCGCACAGGGAATCCCATACCAGCACAAGCATGCTCCCTGTGTTTCAATAGCTTAATATGTTAATGTTTTCTTACCCCGTAAAAATCAATCTGTTTGTTATTTAATGCGGCGTGGCATTTCTTAATGGAACAGAAGCTCCCAGGCTTCGGAGGACGCACAAAGCGTGAATGTTACTAATCAAACTTTATTTTGGCGTAATTAAACAAGACAGTGAGCAAAAATAAAGGCGGTAATGAAATGGAAGAGGGAGGGACAGGGGAATGAACTTTGTGCATCAGTCGTGGCAGGCGTAATGTGACATGATAAAGCTGTTTGTAAAACCTGAAACAGATGTAAAGGAGAGATCCGGGTGATTTAAGTTTAGGGTGACGGCCTCAGCGTCTGACATCGGCACTGCACAGCTCTCTCTTTGCGCTTATCTCACCTGCACGATGTCGGGATGGGCCGGAGCTTGCAGGGAACAGCGCAGATCCCAGCCACCACACGCCGGCTAATTGGTGCCTGCCGCTCATTTGAGATCCGCATCATTGTCTGAAGAGCTCAGATGAATAAGAAACGACGGTATGCCGATGAGCTCGTTTTGTGTTGAAATATCAAACAATGGGAGGAAATAAACAGGCGAAATCTAATTAAAAGGGCAAAGACAACGATAAACAGGCACAGCTATGATATTGACGACATCTGCTAACAGAACGTGCTGCACAACTGGTTAATCTATCTATCTCTTGTGTATTTTACATCTTCCATTCAAAATTCTACAGAATTTATCCTCATTTTGAAAATGGACTGGGGTAACTTCAAAATACCGGGTTGTAGTGAAATGTCTGTATTACTTAGAATATCACTGGAATAAACAAAAACTTCTGATCGTCCATATTGACCTATATATTTTTTACCCTTGTTACCCCACCACCTACCCTTTGTCCCTAAAGTGCAAGGTGTGAATGGGACATTACAAATAACAGTAGTTTTTGCAATGTTTGCCCAATTTAGCCTGTTTTTTGGATGAAAAATGACAATGGATTTTGATCACTGGACATTTTTGAGAGGTGGGTGCTTTCTATGCAAGTAAATAAACAGGAAGGCATATTTAGCTTGGCAGCCTTTATTAAACATTATACAATATTATTATTCGTATGTTATTTCGATTAGAAAATGTCTCAAAATTGTTTTAAAGTTTAACCTTTCTATGTTAATAGAATAGAATTTCCCCTTAAGTTTTAGCATGCTGCATGTGAAAATCGCAACTTCCGGCTTGCCTGAGTACTGATGCTTGAGATGCAAAAAGTTAAATTTGTTTAGAAACTGTTCTTAGTGTTGGGCAAGATGCATTCAATAAAAGGCTACACTGTTACGGTTATTTGGGACTTGACATTTAAATATTGCCTATATATGCTGGGTCACTAAAGAATAGTGTTTCCTGAAAGTCCCATGCCCACACTATGCGCATCAGCGATGCTTCTTGGCGTCGCCAATGAATGTCATACTCTGCTATCTTTTTTCATAGTGTAACATAGCCTGTTTTTATATTTTTTCGCCAGATTTCTCCGAGGTGGACAGATCCAGGTAACGCTATTGTTTCCCTGACGGAGCGGTCTCGTGCGCGGGTAACGTGGGGGTCTCGCTCGTCCATAACAGACGCGCCTCCATTTATCTCCACAGCCCGTCACACCCGCGGGGTATCTTCAGGGAGCAGGCTGTCCTGTGCTCCCCCACCGTACGTTTACGAGGATCCGCCCTTATTCCTGCAGGGGGCAGGCACGCAGATGGACTTCGGGAAAATAAACAACTGCTGTAAATGAACAATTGCAGAACAGAAGCACGCCACAAGCAGGCGACCTCCCGATAGAGCAAACATGAAGGGCACGGCTGTCAAGGATGATCTGTAATCGTCAGTTTTATCTAAATGCTTCGAAACAATATTTTAATGTCATTGCAAAGCCAAAGACTGGTACTACAAAAATACAAGTGGCTGTGATGCCAGCTAAGATTCAGTTTCCCTTAAATGCTTAGGTGTTACATTTCTCTATGATTACCCACAATGCCTCTGAGCATTAAAAACAAAAAAGCACAGTAGCTACTTACATAGCTGGAACCATGCAACTGAATAAGTCCGGCTCGGTAAGCTGCTAACGGGAGCTTTTGGGAAAAAACAGCTTTTGGATGGGTGTGCGGGTGAATGGATGGACGGATGGATGAAAAACACACATGGCATTAAACACTCGTTACACAGGAACATTCATGTGCAAGCATGTGATTTGTCTGATACACTGTACAAAGGTTACTGTAAAAACGTTTACAGTATAATTACTGTATTGCCATTCACAGTTTTATTACCGTATTTGCATTTACAGTACTATTTACTTAGTATTTACTTTCACAGTTTTTTCACTGTATTTTTTTGTACAGTATTAATGCTTTGTTAATTACGGTTTTATTACCGTTTTTAAAATTACAGTATTACAATACTGTTTTTCAGTTATTATTACTGTTATAATTACTGATACTTTAATGATCCCCATGGGGAAATTTTTCTTTACGCCTCCCCCTAACTTGCTCTGAATAGGTCAGGATTATAGGAAAGGGGCATGTAACCTTTTTCCCAGCTGCTATATGCCATTATAAATGGTCACACAAGCTGAGCAAATTGGCAGGTGTATGCTCACATCGCTCAGCCTCACAAATCACTGCGTCCATCTGAGCAGGTCTCCAGCTAACGTAATATTACTACAAACTGCAGGTACAAGTCCCAAAGCATAACCGAACCTAGAATTAGCCAGGTTACTATGCATTTTGATACGATGGTAAAATTTGGAAACCGTTTTCACAGACAAATTACACTTTTTGCGCACAAATGACGCACAAGTGACAGCCGCTAACTAGTTCCTCGATAAATATTAATTAACCGTCAACAGTGAATGACGCGAGCATGTGGAGAGCTAACGTCAGTTAGCGGTAGATCGGAGCGGCACTGTAATTCATGTAAATGTTTTAATAAACTAAAAATAATATAAATAATAAACTAGCGTTTACTTAGGCTAAATTAGCTGACTCACCATTACGATGACAGCCACCAGAAAAGGCTCCGACGTTACGTCGCCGTTTTAAAATGTCACCCTAACCGCCAAAGTTAACTGTGCACGCGCAGCATGGATCACGCGACCAGGCTTTTTAATAACCTTTACGAATGTTTACTTTGGGATTCCCATAAACCCCAATATTAAAAAAAGTTCTTTGTGATTAATTTACTACTACTCTTTGCCAAATTCTACCTTTATAAATGTGTAATAAACTGTGCGTAACCCTCCTTCTCTCCCTACCGCCAATTCTCTGCCTTGCCATTGGTCAGTTTTTCGCGAGCCCTGCGGCTACTGTAAACAGATGTACAGTAAAGGAGCGCTATACGGTAGTGACCGTATATTTTCCCACAATCCTTTGCTATTTACAGTAATTTACTGTACGTGTATTTCACAGTACTTTAGTGCACATATCACAGTAAAATACTGTTCAAATTACAAAAATTTGTTTCAGTGTGTATATTTGTACTGTACGGACTTTGTAATGACTTTTTCCTCAATCTGTTAATTAGCTGGTTAACCAATATCCGCTGATCTCATTCGCTAAATTATGCCGATTTATTTAAACCTGATTTGTTTGCTTCTGAAATATACATTACGGAAAACATCTTGCAGCATGAAAACATTTGAAAATATTTAAATCTGAACAACCATTATTATGTTTATTATATTAATATCTTGTTTTATATTAATCCCAAAAGAATTTCAAAATTTATGTGAAACATATTTCAATGATGTGGTATTTCTGGGTCATTTAGTAGGTACAATCAGTTTTCACCTTCAGTGCTAAAAGAATATATCTTTCTAATAAAAGCCCTAATAACGTAATAATATTCATGCACACTTAAGGACATAAAAATATTGTGGAAAATATGGCAGGCAGCAGTCTATAAAATACGCTCTGGCTATGAAACGTCACGCGTCATTCTAAGCCGTCTGTAGCGGTGAAATGGAGAAGCGGGTTATCTCTGCACACTGCTATTAAAAAGCACTTTTGCTGTCCTCTTACTGACGTGATAGGCGTACATGCATTAACTGTGTTTTTTATTATTATTTATATAGGAGGCAAATCAACATCCAACAAGGTTTCAAAAGCACGTGAAACGCGCAAACATCACACGCTCACCCATGAGACCATAATATACAGCATCTCTGCTCAGGCCCCCAAATAACAAACACACGCTGGGCGCAGAAATGCCAAGGTGCGAGGCAGCCTCAATATGCTTCAATACTATACTTACCGGGCATTTTTCGTCTGTCATCACACAAACATGTGGCTGACTTAAGCGTTTAGAGAGACGCTGACAGCTCTCATGCCTCCGCTCGCTCCGATCGGGCCGTGGTCGCCGGTGAGACAATCGTCGAGTGGGAGGGGCAATGTCGAGTGGGAGGGGCAACGTCGAGTGGGAGGGGTTTATCCCGAAGGTTACAGCTTGTTCATGCTTCTCCGCACAAGTGTCACACGCTGCGTGTGTGTACACAGAAATATTCATAGTTCTCCAGTATACCCGC
>JAAGVU020000373.1:0-13470 GCA_011763525.2 Mormyrus iriodes | reverse complement strand
CTCACGGTGTCGCTTCTGGGAGAAGAATCACTTTTATCCATATGCATGGGCCAATTAAGAAGCAGGGAACCTACTTGTATTTTGCTTTTTAAATGCTTCTTCAAAGATGGTTTTAATGTGTGTTTTACGGTGTTTGCACAAAGTTGCCAACAACTAAAGGACCACTGAATACACTATAAACTACTACACTGTGATGAAAAGGGGACCTGTTCTTGTTCACATGGATTTTGAATGTGGTGCCAGTTCTCCTGCCTCTATTATCAGTCATGGAGGCGTATAGGTATGTTACCATCTCATCAAAACAGGTCCCTGAAACAAAATAAAATTCTCAAAAATGATTGCAGAGCCACAATAGCAATTCTGTGGGAATGTTTAAGTGCCAAGTCTAACTCCAGACAGACGCAAAAGGATTCAATCACTACCCACTATTGGCTATTCACTGAGCCTCCCATACTCTGTGTTCCAGGCTCCAGCAACAAAAAAATATGTCATTTCCAGTGCTCTTATATAGGGTTAGCTCCACCCAGCAGAACATACCATTGCCTCACATAAAAATAAATTATACAAAGTAAGGACCTACGTTTGTCCAAAAAAAAGAAACCCCACAGTCACCTCTTGAATAAATACTACACTAAGATCAAAACACAAATACATCCATATCTTTTAGTAATATTCAATTCATTTTTATATAGTGCCTTTCACAACAGAGTCACCCCAAAGTGCTTTACATGATGTTTGAGAGAGTACTAAGACGAAGAATATAACTAAAGAAGGAAGGCCAGATGACAACGGAGGAGAGGAGGGGATTATATGCATAATAGATTCTACCTGAGTGCAGGACTGAGTGCGGGAACATCTAAATCTGAGTTTTGGCGAAAGACTCAGTTTCCCAAAATGCCCCAGGTATGACACAAGGCACTGTACCCACACACTGATGCACCACGCGGAAGAACAAGCAGAAAGGTCATCAACAAGTAACAAGTAAACCGAAAATCTAACTTGAATAGTTTATATTTTGTGTTTGTCATGTGTCTGCAGGGGGTGGCACGGTGGTTAGCACTGTTGCCTCACACCTCTGGGACCAGGGTTTGGGTATCCACCAGGATCCATGTGTGTGGAGTTTGCATGTTCTCCCTGTGTCATCGTGGGATTTCTTACAGGTACTCCAGTTTCCCCCCCCCCCAGTCCAAAAACATGCTGAGGCTGATTGGTGTTGCCAAATTGTGTGTGTGTGAGTGAATGGTGTGTCCTGTGACGGGTTGGCACCCTATTCTGGGTTGTTCCCTGCCTTGCGCCCGTAGCCTCCAGGATAGGCTCCAGACCCCCCATGACCCCAAATGGGATAAGCAGTTACAGAAAATGGATGGATGGATGTAACTGCAAAGTGGTAATCATGTTATTGGAATGTGTATGTGTATTAGGTTAATGTTAGAATGACCAGGTCATGCTATAGCTGTGTGCACCCAACAGGGCTAGGTCAACTGGACTGTTATGATAAGAGTGGTAAGCAAGTACTGCTGAAATATTGTGCTGCTGCAGACCATGATGAACCCTTCTTCAGAAAGAAGACAAAATGGGCTGATCTTGGGCATAAAACTCCCGAGGTGAAAATGAGTCCCACTCCATGTCTGTCTGTGTCCATCATGCATCTCCAAGGTGTCTAGTTGACAACTTATGTTCAGATTTCGTTACTGCCTACGTAACTTCCACTAGAAAGTCAAAAGGCCCCACACACAGTTATGTCTGTTGGGAGACAAAGGCCAGATTAGCTAGCTAAGAATTTGTCAAAGTGCCAGGTTAGGACAGAAGTTGTCTAGTTTTCCTTGGGCTGAATGTTCTGCCCAAATGGAAGTTAGGCATTTAGTTTCACTTGCACTGCAGCCACATACATCAGTTCCCTCTCCACTTTTTCGAGGGTTGGTGTGTTGTCACCAAAACAACCATCATGTCCTGCACCGATGACATATTTTCCTATAATATCATTGTCAGGGACACATCGGAACACATTCGTGTTCACACTACAAAAGATATGTGGTAAAATGCATCCCAAACCAACTCAGTATGTCGTGTGAGAGATTGGATCACAATCTTAGAGGTCATTTACATTTGTATTTAGTGTGGTCCACTTGTGATCCGATCGCCCAAAATACATTTTAAAACCAAGTGTAAACAGGTCCTCAGACAGAAACACGTACACGTACTCTGACCCTGATTCGTTGTTGCTATTATACACTATATGGACAAAAGTATTGGGACACCTGGCCATTACATCTACAGAATCTTTGATAACATCCTATTCTAAATCCATAGGCGTCAGTATGGAGTTGGTCCCCCCTTTGTAGCTATAACAATTGCCACTCTTCTGGGAAGCTATCCACAAGATTTTGGAGTGTGTTTGTGGGAATTTTTGCCCATTCTTATAGAAGAGCATTTGTGAGGTCAGGCACTGATGTTGGACGTGAAGGCCTGGCTCACAATCTCCATTCTAGTTCATCCCAGAGGTGTTTGATGGGGTTGATGTCAGGGCCCTGTGTGGGCCAGTCAAGTTCTTCCACAACAAACCAAACTTCTGCCATCACCCAACCATGTCTTTAAGGACCTTGCTTTGTGCACTGGGGAACAGTCATGCTGGAACAGAAAAGGACCTTCCCCAAACTGTTCCCACAAAACTGGAAGCATAGAATTGTCCAAAATGTTTTGGTATGCTGAAACACTAAAAGTTCCCTTTACTGGAACTAAGGGGCATAACCCAACCCCTGAAAAACAACCCCATACCATCATCCCATCCATCTTCTGGAACCACTTATCCCATTTGGGGTTGCAGGGGGGTCCAGAGGCTGCAGGCACAACCCAGGATGGGGCACCATCCCATCGCTGGGCACACTCACACACCATTCACACACACATGCATACCTATGGGCAACTTGACAACTCCAATCAGCCTCAGCATGTTTTTGGACTGTGGGGGAAAACAGAGTACCTGGAGGAAACCCCACGACGACACAGGGAGAACATGCAAACTCCACACACGGAACGTGGGTGGAGACCTGAACCTTGGTCCCAGAGGTGTGAAGCAACAGTGCTAACCACTGCACCACCATGCCACCCCTACCATCATCCCTCCTCCATCAAACATGACAGGTGACATAATACAGTCAGGCAGGTAACGTTTTCCTGGCATCCACCAAATCCAGACTCGTCAATCTGACTGCCAGACAGAGGAGTGTGTTTCAGCACTCCTCAGAACACATTTTCACTGCTCCAGAGTCCAGTCTACACCACATCATCTGACGCATGGCACTGTGCTTTGTGATGTGAGGCTTGCATGCAGCTGCTCGGCTGTGGAAGCCTATTTCATGAAGCTCCCAGCACACAGTTTTTGTGCTGGGGTTAATGCCAGAGGAAGTCTGGAACTCCGCTCTGTTATTGAGTCAGAGCGTTGGCGACTTTTTACGCACTATGCGCCTCAGCACTTGACAGCCCCGCTCTGTTACTTTACATGCTCTGCCACTTCATGGCTGAGTTTCTGTTGTTCCTAAATGCTTCCTCTTTGCAATAATACCTTAAGATGTGTGTCACAAAACGTTTGTCCGTATAACGTAAGTTTCTTAACTGAAATTACAATAGAAGACATGAATTCACGATTTTTGTTATTAGATGTTTTGTATACATTGAAATAAAATAAAACACCAAGTTTAGTTGACCTTGTTGAGCGTCATGCTTGATTTTCAGTGCCAATTTCTTCAACAAGCAATGGCCTTTGACTGTAGATGCAACATGGTCAGGTGGTGTGACTTGTGTCAATTGGTGTAACCAATATTTTTCATAAAAATGATAATATATAGGAAAATTAATGTGGGGGTTTTTGGGGGGGGGGGTAAATGTTACTACTTACTACAAAATTAAGAGACTAATCTTTAAACTTTGTATAGCATAAATATGAACTTAACCTTGAGAAAACTTTTAGAGACATAGCAAAGGTTCTACAGAACACAGGATACTAGTCATGAAAAGACTTTGCTTCACTTATTCTACATCAAATTGCAAAGAATCTTGTAGTTTTGCATGCTTTTTATAATACACTTCCATTCTCCTTAATAATAGCTTGTACATTGCATTGCCTGTGGATTCCCCTGGAGGGGGGGGGGGGGGTCTGTCTGTGCAGTAAAGGCAGGTGAGGGCCTCTGTATTCCCCTAGAGAGAGGGGGGTCTGTCTGTGCAGTAAAGGCCAGCGTGGGCCTGTGGATTCTCCTAGAGGGGGGTCTGTCTGTGTAGACGGGGGAAATGAGTGACGATCCACTTAAAAGCTCCAAGGCAAAAGGGGTTTATTGGGGAAAACAGAACACACCCAGAAAACTACAAAATAGGACAAAAGCAAATGGGGGGGTGGACAAGAACCAGCTACAAAAAATATCCAAAAAGGTAACGAGGGAAAAGTACAACACAGGAAGCAGAATTAGGGAACCCCCATGCACAGCACAGCATAACAGAATGACCAACTAGGGAAATAAGCTAAGGCAGGGGCTTAAATACAAACAGAAAACCAGGGAGAAAAAGGGACAGGTGTAACTCATTACCAATTAACCAATCAAAGGGAACACAGATTAATTACAACCAGGTGAGGTAGATTCCAATTAACTAATCACAGAACAAGAAAGCGCAACAGACATCAAAAATTAGGAGACAAAAAAAACCAGACATTAGAAATACAATGCAAAGCACAAAAGAACCAAGAACAGAATAGAAAAAGGGCAAACCAATGACAGAGAAACAACTACAATAAACACTAGGGAAACAAATAAATACAAAATAACAAATAAGACTGGCCTCTGGCCAGCCTTGAACACATTACCAGGGGGGTTACTAGTCTGAGCTGTACACTCAACCCACTGAGCTATGCAGGGGTCAGAGGGGGCCGCAACAAACACTCAAGACCAAAAGGGGAAGAGGCAAAGGGCAGGGTCGGACAGAACAGACCCTGACAGAGGGTGGTCTGTTTGTGTAGTAAAGGCCAGCGAGGGCCTGTGTATTCCCCTAGGGAGAGGGGGGTCTGTTTGTTTTAAGTTGTGAGGTACTGCTCAGTCATGAAACAAAGGTATTGTGTTAAGTAGAGGTATTTTTGTGAAGCAAAGGTATTGTTGAAGGGCCAGAGAAGGTCTGTGTAGTAAAAGTTGTAGATATTGTGTTAAGAGAAGAAGGTCTGCTGGATCAGACTGATTGTATTAAAAAAACACACACACACACACACACACTGGGAGGAAAAGAGCCTGGACAGTATTTAGTTTAATGTGGAAATATTATGAGGGAGTGAAGAAAGCGGCTATATACACAATTATGTTGAGGCAGAGGAAGAATGTAGAGAACTAACAGATAAGTTAAGGTATATGAAGCAGAAATAGTTATTCCGGCAGTAAAAAAGTGTAAGGAGTCTAAATTAGTGGGAGGTGAATTGATAGAGACGCAGAAGGAAATATTTACGAGCTTTAAAGCAAAACATTAACGGCAGTATAAGTATGGGGAGGTGACCGTAAAACTTCAGACATAAATCTTTAGACATAAGTACAGCGTAAGGATTTTAGAGTATAGAGGAGGAAAATGCATGACATGTTGAGAAAGCAGTATGGGCCGAGACAGATGTATGGCACAGGCGCCTGACGGAAGGGAAAATAAGATAAGGATATTACAGGAGACAAAGGGCATTAAACCATATTTTTGAGAGAGCAAGAGCACATAAAATGTAGAAGGACAAAAAGTTAGGTTTAGCCCAGGGAAAAGACTTTTTTTACTGCAGTTCATGCAGTTGGCAGATACAGCTGGAAGTAAATTAGACTGTAGAGAAAACAGGAGGAACAGCTGAAGGGAGATTTTATAACAAGTGCCGATAGACAGTTGGATAGAGTATTATGACACAGACAGACAGCGTTTGGGGTTTTGTCCAGGAGAAGGAGTGAGTCGAAAGCAAATAAATAACACAGGTTTTATTGGAATTAGTGCCAGGGAGAGCACCCACATAAAAAAATTAACAAATAGAGCAAACAAACAAATAAATAATACAGGGGTCAACTGTAAGGAAAATTTTAATAATCTTTATACTTGACAGGAAGAGAGTCCCAGTGAGCATTAAATGCAGGGAAACGTGAGAATGTAGGCCGCAGTAAATGCCACTACAGCAGCTGGTGGGGGAAAACCCCCTACTCAAAGGGAGGTTAGAGAAGATGTCAAACACGTAGGAGAACAGAACAAAAGAACTGGTAACTAAGTGGCCTAAGGGGGCACATGGAATGCAGCGGTGTGTAAGGAGATGGAGATGCTGATAAAAATCATAAGGCAAGTAAAACTACAGAAAAAAAGAAAAGGAGTAAAGAACTAGAGGTTTTAAGGTTATTTAAGACAAAGGGAGAGAAAGTGAAGAGAAGGGCATTAAATGAGAAGCAAGCAGGAGTAAAAGGTGAAATGGGGCAGAAGGAGTTACGACCGCCGTACCAGGGCCAGCATTTGTTATTGGAAGGGCCGCCTCTGTCATGTAAGGGTCAGTATCCCGTGGCAGAGGGGAAGGTAGAGTTCAGAAGGGAAGTGAAAGAGAAGGATGAAGGAAGTAGGGAAAAGAAAGAAACAGCTAGATTTCTAGTTGGGTACAGGGAAGTGCGTGCGCTGCTGCAGCAGGCAAGTGGAGGAAGGACTGCGAGGTAGTAAGGTAACAGTGGAAAGGCAGGCGTGGGGATAGCGATAGAAAACATAGAGCTAAAAACTGGTGATAATGCAGGAGGTCTAATGCATCTGCTGGACACCCCTAACCCACCATATCCCCTGTGTTATTTCTGGAGTTGAAGTTTCCCCAGTCCATTTTCAAAATGAGGCTAAATTCTATAAAATTTATAATTTAGAACGGAAGAAGTAAAATACACAAGGGATATAGGGGAACGTGTCAGCTTAAGGAGAAGGAGACTGAAACAGAAACAATGAATGAGAGTGAGGAAGAAGTCGAGGGAGAGGATAACGCAAAATCGATAATTCAGCAGCGCCGTGGTATAAAGACTTCTGAGGCTCTGTGTAATGAACTTCTCCCTCAGTCGTTCCTCCTGCATAGTTTTCGAAATACGCTTTTTTTGTTCAGATTTCTTGATTGTCAGAGGGAAACGGCGATTTCAGCTAAAATATTACGCGCCCTTGTTAACTCAGTATGCAAATAGATAAACAAGTGTTTTGATTTATGTGCAGAAATGAAAAGTGTTTAGGGTTAGGTTTTATTTTAGTAAAAGTACGTGATCCAATGACGTTTTCCTCGATTGCGCATTTCCTACAGTATGTGTGCATAGTTGTTTATGTGCGACTACAATGTTTGGAAAGTTCTGGATATTTGGGGGGCTGCGAGGAGGCAGGGCTGGATTAAGTGTCCCGGGAATACAGTATAAATAACAACGTTAGAAAGAAAGGGAACTGATTGGTGGCTCAGTAAATTCAGAAATGTCTCTTACAGGGAAAACGTTATATCAGTAAGTGCCGTATCAAAAGAACAATATTAAACCATATTGAATATAGCAGATATTAAATCGCAATAACTTGTTAAAAGACATTCGTGGACGGAGGGGGTGGGTCCATGGTGGGCTGCTTTGCTCGGTTACCCCCAGGGCCGTGCTGCCGCTGGGAAGGTGTCCAGATGCCCCTACGGTTAATGCCGGCGCCTCCTGAATCCACGGACGTCCCCTGTTGTTTCGGGACACAGTGAGGGTGGGAATTCGCTGCTAATTGGTGTGTTTTTACGTTAATGCATGTGGCCTGTCGCGATAACTAAAATAATTGGCGGTGTCCTAGATTTACTATTCCGATTATAGCTAAACCTCTGGGACACCCAAAATGTTTGACGTAGGCCTATTACTATTAACAGGCAAGAAAAGGACTTTCCTGTAGTCTGAAACATGATCGGGAGTTTAAGAACTTGTGATGCAGATGTTATTGTTTGCCGATCGGTCTTATGTGGAAAAGACTCAGATATTCTGAAAATCTGTAGCAAATGTGTTACATAGCTAGAGCTAAAACGATATATTTGTCTCTACGCCAAAATATATTGGTTTTATAAATATAATACACTGTATATGGACATAATTTGCATTTGCATTGCGTTCGTTACTTAATTTCTTATAACAGAATGTCATTATCATGTTTTCAAGTGCGTTCCTCCAGGACATGAATGTGTCGAACAAACTACACCAGGTTTGCAAATTCATTTTAATGTTGTTGATTTCGTATAATATTTGTCTCCTTGACGGCTGTATGCTTGTTATATATTTATCTCACTTTTACATAGCTTTGGACAAAACCGTCTGCCAAACAAATAAATATGAACGTTTTTAGTCTTATAGTTGTATTCTTACCGCTGATAAGTATACTTTATAACAGAGTAATCGTTTGAGTAGTAACTGAACGTCTTTGACCTTACCAAATATACTTAAGATAAGATAAAATAAGATAAGATAGACTTTATTGATCCCACACCGGGGCAATTTACTTGTTACAACAGCCTAAAGATAAATAGCAATAGAGGACAAATCAAAGGATACTCTAATTATGGAATACATAACAAATAGGAAACATTATGAAAAATAGTGCGCACAATTGCACATATTGCGCACACTATTGCCTCATTCATTTGTATATTGGAAAAATCTGCCCCAATGAGTTACATATAATTGTAGAAATTTGTCTTAGATAGGTCAAATATTACCCGACAAATGTAATGTTAAGGACATCTGAGAAATTTTGAAATATATTATTGTGGGGTAGGCCTAACAAAATAAAAACAGTTTTTGTTGCATATTTTCTTAATCCACATTGGCAATCTAGCCCTTCTGCATGTGAAATTCTAATCCTTTTTAATATAGACACATTCTGGCATTCCACCTTACCCTTTGCTTGTGCCCATTTCATTGTCACCTTCAAGTGATTTATTCCTTCACTTACACAGTAACTTTCAATAAATCTGACATAAGCTGTGCACCGCGGTATGTTTTTATTGTGACATGTAATCCATGTCTACCAAGAACAGATTTCAGACTGTCAGTTACTTTTTCAGTCATTGTAGAAGTCAGAACCTCATACTTATAACATAGTAGCGACTGTAGTGTTCTACCACCACCAGTATAGAATGGTAAGTCAGAAAAGGTCCTATAAAATCTATTGCTACTTCTTGCCAGGGTCCATGAGGTAATGTAGTTGGTCTTAATGGTTCTGGTTCATCCGGCCTAGCTATAATAATCTGACGCCTATGACATGTCTTACAATAATTTTAGGCAGTTTTATCTATTCCCGGCCACCAGATCTTCATTCCCAAGTGATGTTTCGTACCTACTGTTCCTAAGTGTCCTTCGTGTGCTAATGCAAGTGCACAAGCTCTTAAAGCTTGTGGTAGCACAATATGCATTCCTCTAAGTACTAGGTATCCTATGACACACAATTCTCCAGCCACTGTAGCATCAGATTTACAGTTCTCGAACGCTCCGGTTTTGAAGAGCATTCCTTACCTCACTCAGCTCAAGGTCGCACACTGATGCCTTCTCAACTTTTATAGTCAATGCGTTGGGTGTAGCACTAACAGCTATGAACCTCACATACTCGTGAGATCCATGGAGGTGCTACATCATGTTGCCTTTTATCCCTAATAACTTATTCATATTGCTTTGACTGTTCTCTGCATTCAGAGTCAGACCACACTCTTGCAGCCTCTTCATGGCCATATGCAGGCGTTTGACATGTGTCTTCTGTTTGTGTGCGTGTATGATATTTTCAACAGCGTCAGTCCCTGCCAGTGCATTGCCTATTTTGTGTTGATACTGGTCATTAGCAGAACATACACAAAAAATTAACCTTTTGTAGCGATACACCGTGTTACGTTCAGCAAAAGTTAGTTATCGCTTCCAAATCAGGAGTCTGATGGAAGCTTCCAAATCAGGAGTCTGATGGAAGCTTCCAAATCAGGAGTCTGATGGAAGCCTCCAAATCAGGAGTCTGATGGAAGCCTCATTTCAGATCAAGCTTATGAAATGTAGCTGATGCATTCATGCCTTGAAGTAAATCTTTTACCATGGGGCTCAGGTACTGTTCTCTAACTATAACCTAGTTTGCTTGCAATATGTCTAGGCACAGTCGGATTTCACCTTTAGCCTTAGGCACATTGACTACTGGGCTTACGCATTGGGTGGGCCGATTAGCCGGTTCTGTGATGTCCTTTCCTAGCAGCTCCTTGATTTTTGCCTCTACAGTGTCCCTTAAAATGAGTATGCGTAAGTGGTTGAGCATCTGGTTTCACCTGTGAGTTAATGCGTGGGCCAATCCATTTGGTATTTAGCTTACCTTCGGGAACTACTGCAGAAATACCTTTTTAATGTCATTTTCCACCGCACCTCTGCCAGCACCTAAGCCTACTTTCAGAACTCCCAATCTGGTCGCTATTTTTCTATCTAAGAGTGATTCTCCTTTACTTTTTATTATCAGAAACTCTGCCTGTTCACTTCTGTTATTAATGTCTAAAATACATGTAAGACCACTAATGACTTCTAGTCCCTTGGTTGAACAGCACAGATATATATTCCTTGCCTGTAGATAGTAAAAGTGGCACCTGGATCTTTTCTGCCTTGAGCTTTGTCAAGGTCTGCTCTCTTTACACGTTACTGGTCACTCTTGAGTAGATCAACATGCTCAGCTTCACTCCACCTACACAGCCTGTTATGCTGTCTGATGAATCTTCTTTCTGCAGTGCAAATGCGTAGTGCTTTGTTTCTTCAACCCTTTTGTTCGACACATATTGAAAAGATGATCTTTTCCATTGAACTTGTGGCGTCATAGTCCTTGGGGTGGACATTTTGGGTTTCTTCAAAAGTCATTGGTTCGGCCACATCTAGGACATTTCTTCTCTGCTTTGCCTTAACCCCTGTGTTATTTTCGGGGTCGCAGTTACCCCAGTCCATTTTCAAAATGAGGTTAAATTCTATATATTCTAGAATTTATAACAGAAAAAGTAAAATACACAACGGTTAGTTATTGCCCTTCGGTTTTATCTTTGCTGCTATTTTCTGCCTTCCTCCTTTTTTTGAAAAAGACAAACTTTTTCAGATGTGCCTGCTGATGTTGCCACCATCTGCTCTTCAGATCTCTCATAGTGTGCGCTTGTAACAAGTCATTATGTAACAACTCGACAAGATGTAACAAACGGAATAATGATAATGATAATAGGGTAATGTTGCAATATAAAATTATAATGTAGTCTGTAAATTTGTCATATTTAGTCGTGTTATTACATAATGCAGTGTTATTACATCATAATGCAGTGTTATTACATAATGCAGTGTTATTACATAATGTGTTACAAGGTATGTAACGACGCATTATGTGGTGAAAATTATTACATTTTGTCATTATTACATGATGTGGCATAATTACATAATGCATTGTTACAGTGCTAGAGAAAGCCTTCGTGCTCTTTGAGACGCTTCCGTCTGACATACTGAGATGTACATTTATATAACATGGCGTCACTAATCTAGATTTCTGTATCAACACCAAAATTGCAATCTTTTGCTGCCTGCCTCAGGCGGGTAGCTAATCGCTGCACCGTTTCACCTTTCTTTTGGCTCACCTTGAGGAAGCTCTGGAGCATGAATGCTGCGTTTACTCCCGGCACAGAGTAGTTCGGTGTCATTGCTTACGCATCGTAGTCTGTTCCTCCCCCTTTGTCTGGCAAAGTGAAAAACACATCTTGCACGTCTAGGCTTGCTAAGTGTAATTGCTGCACTGCTTCTGTTGTCAGCCATCTCGTACACCACGGATCAAGCGTGGAGGGATCTGTGTAGCAGCTGAAGTGTGGGATACCGGTTTTCTCCATACTATTCAATATTAGCCACTCACAGCTGGCGCAATCCCCATCACCTGTGTTGTGTCTCTGGGGTTACCATCTACTCCTGAGAGAGATATAGGTAGTGCGACTCCTACACAATAACTTTAGTCTTACATGCCAAACGTGGTCATGTCTTTATTCCACCATTATACCAGCCCTATAACTATAGTTACATTTTGCACTGTCTTACCGTATAATCCTGACCTGCCATACCGTTCTGACCACTTTTCCTATGTCCCTTTCTATATATACACTCTGTTTTTGTAGTGTGGATACTTGGAGGTATCAATAAGGATAGGGACAGCACATTAACCAACAAACCTCAGTTCGTGACACAGGCTCCAGGTTACTAGTTTGCTATGAGGTCCGAGACTGAGAAACAGCATGTCAGAAAAATGACATGATAGACCAGCCCCCCTGCCAATAGAGCGTGGCTTAACCTGCCTATACAGTACAGCCACCAGCCATGCCCAAACTATACCAGTTCCATGCTCATTTCAATCAGACAGCTATATTCCAGGCATGCTTCAGTACTGTATGGCTTTTTAATACACTGGCCACCCGTGAGAGTCAGTACTCCATTTTCCATCAGTACTGATATATGGATTCTGTGCCATGGATGGCATTACAAAGCTTTGGACCTGTACGTCCCTGCTTGCAGGTACTAGTATTTTATATTTGTTTTTACCTTGTGTATAATGTTATTGCTCTCTCAATTGTCTGCGCTTTATTTTAGAACTACTTGTTTTACTGTTGTCTGAAATCAAAATCGGTGCTTTCTATTGTTATTCTGTTGTCATTGTTCTTAAATTGCTGCACAAAAACAGATGTTGGCAAAATTTCATTGTACTGCAGTATAATTACAATAAATCAGTTTTCTGGTAATACTGTCATATTGCACAGACCGAGTGTTAGCCTGACATCGCGATTAGCACCGCAGTGTGCCGCAGCTGAAAACTATTTCACGAGTAAAATAGAAAATATCCATTTGTTCTCAGTTTTCTTTATTGTGGTGCTGCATTCAAACCTGTCTTGAGTGAATGTAAAAGGATAGGTTGCTTTTTTAAGTTTAATAGATTTGAAAGTATAGTACTTTCACTTTTGGTACTTTTCTTGGTACTACTTTTAAAACCAGGTACTTTTCCCTTTTACTTGAGTAGTATTTCACTGGATGACGTTTAATTGAGTAACATTTTGGTATAGCATCTGTACTATGAAACCATTGAGTGCTTTTGCACTACTGATTATTACTGATTAATACACATATGTATTTCCAGAATAAAAATGGGTGAGGATCCCAGTGAAGTGAGAGATGGGACTGAATACTGCTACCTTCCCCAGGAAGAAGGTGTTAAAGCTGAGCATTACTGCAGTCCATTTCTGGTCATCTCCCGTAAGTGGATCTTCTTCATCACCATTGGGGTTCTCTCCCTCGTGGCCCTGACTGGGTATTTGGCCTACGTGGCCAAAAGCCATCTCCACCACTCTGCTGTTGTTGGCACCAACTGCGGGGATGTACGCGGCCGCTGGGTCGACGGGGCGTACTCCTTCAAGGGCATCCCCTTCGCCGCACCTCCGGTCAA
>JAAGVU020000371.1:0-13477 GCA_011763525.2 Mormyrus iriodes | reverse complement strand
GGTGCTTTAAAGAAAGGCAAGTGGGGGGGGGCAAAAGTAGGTTAAGAAAAACAGAGGGAAGGAAAGGGAAGCCTGGAAAAGTGACAGAACGGTAACTGGATAGCTGGAATTGAACAATCCTGATTTGGAGCCACTGTGTGTGGAAGCCAGGAACTTGGAATCAAGAACTAGGAATCTGAATGTCCTTTATAAGGCTGAGAGCTTTGGAGGAGAGACACATCTGAGATATATATTTTTCCCCTTATCATTTCATGCCTTTTAATGGGGCTGTGTCATTATGGAGGCCTGCCAAAATTGGCCCGAGTGTCAGTAGTGTCTGTTTATCTAAGTCTGTCTCTGTTCAGAGTCACTTTTAGCCTCACCATCCAGAAGCTTTGGTTGTTGGCATCCTCAGAAGGGTTTTCATTCGGGAGGGTCGACATGCTGGAGAGTCTGAGCAAGAAGGAGAAAAATTCAGTGAAGTTAATCTTAAATATTCAATTAAGTGACTCTAGCTGTAAGATGTTGGGGGGGGGGACTGTGATGTCTGGCCATGGGGAGAGGTCAGGTGATGATTCAGATTCCAAATCAGCCAATAAGACTGCCTTTTGTATTCTCTCGAAGTGAGCATGCCCAGAAGCCTAGATGCCCAATCACGCACCATGTAATAGTCCTCTTTATTTGCCCATATTCTTTTCTAGCGTTTTCCCCTGTGGTGACACCAGAGCATCTTGCCTTTTGTTTTTCTTACTCCCATCACATTTGTTAAACCCAGCTAAACTAATGCATTCGTGGAAGATCTGACGTAAGATCCAGGACACATTGTGGCCTCATGGTGGGGGGGGCTGGCGGTAGGGGGTGGTTATGTAGATTCCTGCTACAGCTAGAATCTCCACAGCTTCCTCCTGCCAAAATCACTATAATACGACCACAGTCATATAGTAAATATTATACCAAATAGCAGCCCTCATATCCTGCTATATGCTAAGAAACAGAGATGGGCTTTCTAGGAAATGATATCCACGTACAATCTTCCTGCGCACTTCGATGCAGGGTTGTGGCCATCTGTATGTTTGAGGGCAGACAACTTAACCGCAGAAGAACAGGATTGACTCTCAAATTGAATATGACCACTGTTTCATTCTTTAATGTATTTAATGCCACCCTGTGTTTACTAGGCTGTAATACTAAATCCACTCATCTTCTAACTGGACATCCAAGTCTGAGTCGGGATGGGGGGGGGGGGCATCACAGGACACATTCACACACATTCAGAGACACCAATTAGCCCAACTGCATGACTTTGGGCTATGAGGACTCCCTCGTGACATGGGGAGAATGAGCCCCACACATGTAAAGGCAAGATCTGAACTGTGACCCTGGAGGTGTGAGCCACATATTAAGTATAACATGTGAAAATTACGTTGACTACAGAATGTGGTGGGCGGGCACCTAGTGGGTAACGGAAAAAAGTAAAAATAAGAAATCTGTTTTACTGCACTTATCATTATTATTCCCTTAATACAGACAGCCTGCTCGTTGCACAGTGTGACTCTCTCACTGTTCTTATTGTCTAGTCAATTTTGTTAGCTCATATTATGTTTCAGTGTATCATGCTGATGATGCGGACAGTACTGTTACCTCACATTTCCGGGGTTGCGGGTTCGAATGTGGAGCTTGAATGTTCTATCTGTGTCATGCAGGTGTCCTCTCTATACTCTTGTTTCTCCCAGTGGTTCAAAGACATGCAGGTTGCAAACTGGAGTCTCTAAATTGCCTGCAGTGTGTGTCACTGCTCCCTGAGATGAACTGGCATCAAATCCAGGCTGTACCCCTGCCTTGTGCCCTGTGCTACCTGGGATGGGCTCTAACATCCTTAGCCACTTGGAGAACTTCAAACCCCCGGAACACCGATAACTTCCTTCAATATCCAGCAAGATCAAACAATTTTAATTTCCCAACTCTTTGCGACCCCTTACTTTCTCAGGAATGACTTCCAGGTGCTGTATTTATTTGCCAAATTCCCCAACTTCTCTGGTAAAAATTCTATCCATGAAGTTATTTTCCCACCTGTCAGAGTACTAGGAGTTCAGCTAGTCTTAAACAGCAAACTGCAGTGTTTAAAGGTATTATAAAGAATTCTTTATTTAAGGAGCGCTAAAACCCAGAAACTGATGATAAGCACTGTAACGAACAGGACCGATGTTGGGTTGGTGATATATGACAATTCTGCTCCTGTGGGTTTCAGAGTCTCCCATTGGCAGTGAATCCTCAGTGTCAGATACAGGATGAGAGAACCAGGATCTGGGCTCCAATGCAAGGAGCTTCTGCCGTCTCCTAAGCTTTCAAGGCACGATATAAAAAAAGCAGTAATGTCCTGACATATTTGGCCAGAGTTCACTTTTCTAGGTTCAGTCTGTCCTCAGATGTCACACTTAATTCACCCATGCACTCTCACATCTAGGCTTTCATTGGTGTTTATTTTAAACCTCTGCCCAGCCCTGGGGTGGGTGGGTCTGGGAACAGGTCTGCACAAATGAAGTATTAGCTTTACCAAGGCCATTTTTATAAACACAGAGAACCATCTTATATAAGTCTACAGTTTTTTTGTAATTTACAGCCACCTCTCATATAAAAGTAAAATAAAGACTAATATAAAGACTAACATAAAGGCCTGTTAATTCATCCTCTGTGTAGTGACTGTACAGTGAAAAACACTATTTGTAGCTTTTGGGTGGGGTCCCTGTGTGGTACTTTGAGCATTGGTGTTGCCTGGATTTACATATTCTTTCACCTCTTTGACAAAGGGAGATTTTTTAAAGAGACGAAGATAGTCAGAACAGCAACTGCATAACAGGTATTTAGCTCCAGCAGTCCCAAAGCTCTAGGAGAGAATGGCATGTCTCTCCGTTCCAAAAACATATAACATTAGCATATATGAAACGTAGCACTTATACATTCAACTGTCAGACAACATACCTACATTATATGTAAATAATTGTGAACTAAAATGATTAATCAGAAATGTAAGATCTTCTGATTTGGATGCTGTTGTACTGATGTCATGATTAGTATGCTCCAAAATTCCTGCTTCCAGGGAATGTAGTGTGTAAATGTCAGGAAGTCAGGTGTGTGGACAACCAAAAGCAAACCTGAAACTTCACAGGAAGTACATATTTTTACTGTTGGCGTATAAGACATAGTTTGGCATTTCAATCAGTCTTGCTTACAGAAAAGCCCCATATAAGGCTACCTGTTTGAGTCTATAGAGGGTCCCAGCTCTAGTAACCTCGAGAGAGGCTAGCTGGGTCTGCTCCAGTAAAACAGCCAGATGGGTAGAGATGTAAGCCACTTTGGATAAACCCATTAGCTGCTCTACTCAGTGAATGCTAATGCCCTGTGAACATGGAATTGAGATGTTTCCAGGATTATGCCTTGGGATAAGCCAAGATTCTCTGGGAAAAAAAGAACCACTTGCTGCCGAAGTCGCTTTGACATTTGGAGCAAGGCCAACCATGCAGTCGACCAAGTCTTATCCAGCCTCCATGTTCCCAGGGCACGCCAGCATGGTACTGTTTGCACGAAAAAGGAGCCAAGTAAACAATATTATAGCTGAGATTTTCAACAACTGGCAACAAATGTACAAGACAATGCATGGAAAACTGTAAATGTAAAATGCATTAATACAGAACCTTGGCCCCATACACTACATTACTTTTATAAAACTGCATATTATAAGAGCCTTAGTGTGATGTCTTATTTATAAATATAACTTTTTCATGGGGTTATATAGCGATATATAACTGCATGTGTGTATGTGTTTACAGTGTGTGAGCATTGATAAAGCATTACTGATAAAATGTAACATATTTTATACTTGTTTGGGAGTTATTGCTCACGGTTTTGTATAAGGTGTTGTGTAAGATTTAAAGAGTTAAACAGCCTCATCTCTATATAGACTTTCAGTCAGAGGCTTGGTATTCTAGGGCTGGAATTTTACATCCAGAATAGAATGCCCTCACCCAGCATTCCGTACTTTGAAACTCTAGCTGTCCTAAAATAAACAAGAGGGCAAAGGTCATTTTTCTCTTCATCCCTCTCTGATTCTCCATATTGGTTGGATTCAGTAGTTTACAGTGCATTTCCTGCTTACTGTACCATTCCTTTCCCTTGACTTAGTTGTAAAATTATAGTCATACGTGTAGAAAATTACATTCTGTTTTGGCTCACTTTTTCTGCCACAGTATAAGACTGTGAAGTGACAAGTTGGGCATCTATTACAAGAATTCAATATAAATTGAATTTTAATGCACCTACAAGATACAAATTGCACAAACAAGTTACAACTGCTACTCGATACAGCAGTTCTTAGGTGTATACCAATGCCAGCCACTCTCAGTCCTGGTCTTGGTTACTAGCAGTGCTTACCAGTTTCTTTAAACTGTCTCAACAATCTCAACACAGAAAGATATATTACTTCAATTAAAGCAAACAGAGTGCTCAAGTGTCCTGAAAAGCTAGATATAGTGCTGGTCAGCAGAAAAAGGGTCTAAATTCACAACACAGATACTGTAAACTCCGCTTAGCCTTACTAATACATTAAACAACACATGCAGCGATGCAGTGTTCTGATTTTGGCATTGGTCCATCTAATCGTGCTTTATGACAAGACGACACCAGAGAACGTGGAGATAATCATGTCCATTTCAGTTTCTGAAATTCTGATTTGAGTTTTGACTATAAAGTTTTGACTATAAATTGGCCAGGCTGTCTCCTAGCCACACACAGTGTTTACAAATTATGAAGTTCTGATTCTCAAGGTTAAGTGATAACTTCTATATCTATGGGTTCAGTGTCAACATCCAATGTTTTCTGGCTGCTCACGAAGGCAGCAAGCAGAATCTAGCCAGGGTCCCCTCTGTGTTGTCTTTGTGCCTGAGGTTAAGAATAAACTAATTTATTTCGTACTTGACCTTTGACACCACTTCCTTCCTCTCCAACCATTTCCCCATCATCTCCTTCAGTGTCTGTTGTATACAAGGAATAAGATGGTGAATCTCGTCAACCTTCCCAAGTGCCTGTTGTAGGGCTGTATTTACATTTCTCTATCATTTTAAAGCGAAATTCGATATGATTAAAATTAGCACAAGACTTAAATACTTCCAAAAAAAGCCTCTATAAAGTTATCTGGAATAAACTATTAGTCATTAAATGCAGTTTGCATTACTGGACAGGTTACTGGCTAAAGAACTTATCTAGATATTTTATATAATGAAGGAGTAACATATATATTCAATATCATAGGTGCGGCAGCAATTATAAATAGTACCTAAGAAAGTTTTGAAGATCAGATCTCATAAGATCAGAAAAAGACAGTTACAAAGAACATAGGAAAACATTTAGCATCATACTGTATAACAAAAATGAAGACATCACTGTTTTTTCCACATGCCAGCAGCAGTGTCATAACTGGCACTTTATTTTTTGGCTGTGATCAGGGTGTTTATACTGACCACCCCTTCAGCAGCTATCCTCTCCCCCAGCCCTCTTTACTCCACACTCTCTTCATCCATTTTCTTCACACATAAGCATGCACTTCCTTTCTCTTAGAAAATATAAACTGAAACTATGGAAAAAAATTGGCACACATAAAAAAACTAATAACGCGTTTTCAGATGCAGTGAGAAATCAAGCCATAGAAGTTTCTTACGTTTCGAAGTTTCAGTTGGCTTCTTCACTGCTCTCTTTTCACTTTTTAAGGGTTGGGGGCTCTTTCTTGCGGTCGTTCTTGCCTTGTGATCTTAGTCCCCGTTTCCCTCTCTCTGCCGGACAGCCTCACTCTTTGGCGCCGGTAGCCAGTGTCAGATGATGTGGCTCTCTCTCTCTCTCTCTCTCTCCCTCTCTCTCCAACTCACATTTGGATCTACAAACTATAAAAACATCTGCAGGAAACTGGTCTTCTTCGCCCCCCCCCCCTCTCTGCAGCCGCACATTTCTCTCTCAGGGCACTATTAATGAATTTTGGGTCCTGGTGGTCTGTGTTGTTATATTACAGCTGTTAACCCCATCGGTTGTACTATGGTGCTAATGAAACATGGTGTCCGGCAAAACATTTAGTATGTGTCTGTGAAATGAAGCTTAGGAAGTTCATGCACTGTACAGAAAGAAGATGGGTGGGAAATTTTTTGATACTATGCTGATTTTTATAGAATATTAACATCTTTGAATCTATTTTATTTTAAGGTTACAAAGTAAATGTAATAGGCTCCAGACCCGCCGCAACCCATATGGAATAAGCGGTTATAGAAAATGGATGGATGGATGGAAAGTAAATGTATTTAACAACTGTTGAAAATTAAAATACAGTCTTTATTACACTTAAGTTAGTTACTGTAAGGAATTTTCCAATACTATCAGTGGAGGGAGATTTAGCCGATGGAAACAAAAGACACAAACAAATTATGATGTTGTTGTAGAAGGCTAATAATGGGCTCTCTCCATTTCTCATTAACAGAAGAATGAAGGACCTCAAAACTGGAACAAATGAAGTTAATCAGCTTAACGTTAACAGGTACGTTAATTAATAATGAAGGAAAAGTTGAATTTCTGAACAGATGTGCATGAACTAGGAAATAATAAAACACTGATTCTTTGATGAAGGGACCATTTCTACCTATTAAACATCCACTAAGGAGACTCATCAACAGTGATATTGCAAAGACAATAATAATTGTTCACTGAACTAAAACTCTACATATTATTTTGTGTTTAACCAAGCACAGAACTTTACAAGCAGTTGGTGCTTGCCTTTCTACATCTGGGAATTACCATTTATTTGTTTTGCATAATGAATTCAATTATTAGACAGAGGCAGCTTCAAGGATGGGTGGATACCTGATTTTAGTTATGACTGTAGTACGCCCACTTTATTAGGTATACATGCTCGTTAATGCAAACAGCCTGTTCCTTCAAACTGCAAATTATGGGGCCCCAACTGCATATATATACATTAGGCAGACAGGGTCAGGAGGTTCACTTACCATCCAGCTGGACAGTGGAATGGCTAAGGTGCCTGCTCCAAGCAATTATTAAATATGTACTGATTATTGATCCCAGAAATAGTAGTTCTGACATCTCAGAAACGGCCACCTTCCTGTGTTTCCTATTTACATGTAAGTAGCCCTTGCCAGCATGTTGGACACTAAGGAGATGGACCAATGGTGCGCTGTGCCAGGGATATGGCTCACGTATTTTTACTTTTACACAAAAGCAGCCATATTGTTAAAGTGCAACAATTTATGCCTCTACCAGCGATAATGGGACATTGCCAGTACACATTTACTATGTGGAAAATGAAGTTAGTGTGTATCCTTTCCTAGTATGTTCAAGATATGCGGAAAGCAGAAGCAGATTTTTTCTGGTCTCATTTGTTTACTTTTTTATGTTTGCGGTTATTGTTATTCTTTGCATAGTTCAGTATCAGGACACCAGATTATTTATTAGACAAAATTCTATTTTACAGTTTCGAAAGGTACTGTCAGTGTTTATTTTTTGGAAAATTTTGTTATTAACAATTCGTTATTAAACAGCACAAGTATTCAGGACATAACTCTGCGGGGGAAAGTAAAAAAAAAAAAGATATATGAAATGTATTAATTTTGGTATATGTGCCGTTTTTAAAGATAAATCGACAATTTGGGTGCACGGATTTCCATATTGGTTTCTCCTAAATAAAACAGCCATGCGCGAACTTCCATGGGCCTGAGATATCTGTATACATTTTTGTAGTTATGGGGGAATAATAAATGATCATGTATTAACTTTAATTCATCCCGTGTTTTTAATGATTGTTTTTATACGAGGACAGAGATATTTTAAATACGGAACAATTAGAAGAAACACAAGAAAAAAATATTTCCCGAGGTCCCGATACAGGCCATAACGCCGGACAACCTCTTACAACATCCGGGGTCCTTATATTACGTGCGTATTAAAACCACCCATGTTGATTTTTCGGTCTTTCAGAATACAATTTTGGAGGGAGTGTGCAGCCGGCGTGCTGTTCAGGTTAGTGTTAGGAACACTTTTGTGACGTCTTGGTGACAAGGGTTTTTAACCATCTATACGCCTGTGTCTTGAATGGCGCTATGGGTTTGTCGTTTTGGTTTATTTTAAAGCTCGTGATGGGTTTCAGTTGACTATCAATTGATTATCAGTTTCGTTGTATAAACTCTTCGAAATGTAGGCGTATGTTTACCTCGTCGTTGTTAAATTTATATGTTTTTTTTAGATTTTAAAGGGATGCGTCTTCTTAGACTAGTTTTAATCAACCTGAGTCACATTATCGTTTAATTTGACTGATGTTTCAGATCGGTGTTATGGGGTTTCTGTTCAACTGTAGAGTTATATTAATTTGTTATAAAGCTGAAATAAAAACGAGACCTAATTCGTAAGGAAGCCAGACGCACCCAGCTAATTAGTGTCGTTTCTTTTAAGCACGTGGTCCTGCGTTGTGCTCTAAATATAGTGGGTAAACACGTGTGCTTATTGCGCTCCCAAAATGGTCTCTTTGGTATAATAACTTCATCTTCCAAATTCTGAGCATCTGTTTTTACTTTGTTTGGGTGTCTGGCGGTGGACGTTGAAAACTCTTAAGATTAATATTAAATTCTAAACCAAAGGAAAATATTTCTTTTTCGATTTTTTGTGCAGTTAAATTGTGTACTTCCTTGGCTTACAGAATTTTACGGTACGTAGCCTGCAGAATCTGTATTATTGATGTTTATACCGTAGCGTTTTTCGCCGCCTTGCATGCACTGGTAAATATGATAATGGGATGGGGAAACTGAATTGTTTTGTAGTTATTTCATTACCAATCATAATTGTGCCACAAGTACCTGAGATTCTCGCCTTTATTTTGTTAGTACTTGATCTTTTTTTTTCCCCTAGCCTTTTGAATGAATTTATTCATCCCAGCATTGGGTAGGGGTTTTAATTGCAAACATTGTGTTCCATTTGCAGTGATGTCAAAGGGTCCTTTTCATTAGTGAATTTAGGCTTCCCAGCAAGAGCAAAAGTAATAAATGATTGTAATTTAATGGGTGTTTTTTGGGGGGTATCACTGGGGGAGGGGGGTGACTGTACAAAACGTGATCTGTTTTCCAAAAACTGATGTTTTGATAGTATGTGGGTGGGGTACTGATCTCCCATGATGCTTTGCACTGGGCTCTGAATCTATGTGGTGACACATGTGCCTCTGCCCTGACAAGGCAGAGTCTGAGGAGATTGCTATTCAACATGTATGATGCATATGGAAATAAGTGTCTCCACTTATTGATAGCTAACTTTTTCCCTCTCCCTTCCTGCTGTAGGTGAAGGACCCAGTTGTTTGGAAGACTGTGAGGCAAGTTCTGATACTGTATGAACTGAGCATTTAACTATACAGTGGACCCTCGAACTTTGAACACAGTCTGTTCCAGGAAATGATCAGACTTTCGAGTTGTTTGACTTAACTTTGAGTTAAATTTTCCCAGAAGAAATAACATAAATTGAATTATTCCGCTCCAAAACCCCGGGTTTTCCCCAATGTAAAACATTTTAAGTGCCAATTTTAAAAACAAGTATATTTAATTTCAGTAATTGAATACTTGTAACTCTTGCCCACTTAGTGATGTTTCTTTTTAACTTCTGTTGTAGAAATTACAACCTTCCTCTTAGGCTTTTCACCACTGGTAACTTTCATTGGTGCCATTATGAATGGGCATCATTAAAGGTAGTATAAAAATTCTTAAACAGACTGAATTTGTGAGATGCTCACTGAACCAAAGTCACGGGACAACTGACCGAGCAACCATGCGTACGTCCAAGCAGAGAGAAGGCGACATTGTGCCACGTGGTTTTGTTTGACTTCTGATTTTTTTTTTTTTTTTTTTTTTTTTGTTTCAAACCAGATTTTCCTCTCTGGGTTTCAAGTTGTTCGAACATCAAACTGTTTGAAGTTGGATAGTCCACTGTATATTTACACTAATACACCAGTTTTGGGTTTTTTGTGCCATTTTCTCCTGTGATGCTTTGCACTGGGCTCTGAATGTCTGTGGTGTCAAAAGTGCTGCTCTGTCCTGACAAGATGGAGTCTGAGGAGACTAGATTATTCCTTAGGCAATGGCTGGAACCTAAATGCGCTACATTCCCCTTGATTTGTTTTTCTGTTTTCAGTTGCTAATGTTGCTCATTTTTCTATCTACCCTCTTAGGTAATGGAATGGAAGCTGTGAAGGCATGCAGTTCTGTTAGTCTGAGCACCAACAGCATTGTTTAAATCCATGGTTTCCTGTCAGTCCTAGCTGATGACTCAGATATGATTTATAGTGTTGAACTTCCAGTACTGGTCAAGTTTTTCATAATCATCTAGGCTGTGTACACACATTCTTTGTATGGTTGTATAATACTCCTGCAATCTATTTTGTCTGCTTGAAGTCACTTAAATTGTTTTTTATCAAAACTGGAAATCTTTTAAATATCAAATCGAGAGGATTTGGTCTGAAGCCTAGATTTAAGTTTGTAACCCTAGCCTACAATTTTTTTTAATCTGCGTTACCTCGCAGGTTACCATAACTTTTTGGTGCCGATTATTGCTGACAGCTGAGGGTGTGGTTATAATACATAGGTTTCATAGGAAAACGTTTGTCATTCCTGAAGGTAAGTGAGCTGAAAATGGCAAAAAATGCTCAACTAAGCAAAGAAAAAAGACAGTCTGTGATTAATTTAAGAAATGAAGGTCAGTCTTTAAGACAAATCGCAAGAACTTTGCAAGTATCTGTGAGTGCTGTGGCCAAAACCATCAAACGGGTTGAAGAAACTGGCACTCATGAAGACCGAACAAGGTCAGGCAGGCCAAAGGCAACCTCAGAATCGGAGAATAAGTTTATCCGAGTCACAAGTCTGCGGAATCGGCAGTTATCGGCACGGGAGATACAAGCTCAGTTGAATGCTTCTAGAAGTACAGAAGTTTCAACATCAACTGTTCAGAGAAGGTTGCGTGAAGCGGGCCTAACTGGAAGAATTTCTGCAAAGAAACCACTATTAAAAGTGCAAAATAAGAGAAAGAGACTCACCTGGGCTAAAAAAACAAAAAAACTGGATGTCTGAGGAATGGAATTTGGTTTATGGGCCAGCGAGTCATTTGGAAGTGTGTGTGTCCTACCTCTAAGTTGTGAATGGGGTAACGGCATGAGCTCTGCATGTATGATTTCCACTGACAATTCATTCAGCAAGGGCCCAGAATGTCCTGCAAGAACTCTGGCATAAAAGGGAAGTGAACAAATGAGACCAATGGGCTCGTCTGCCTTGACTCCAGACCTCTGTCCTGCAGAACTTATGAGGTCAAACTGCACAGAAGAGTCAGTGGAAAAACACACAAGCACTCTTGGGAATAGCTGCAGAATAACTGGGAAGACTTGTTAAACTAATGGCTCTTGTAGCATATCTGTATAATGTGCCTCATCTTCTGGATGATCAGTTTTACTTGGGTTTGAGCCAGGATCTTGCTTGCTTTGGAGGCTATTAGGCCTCGCTTTCGAGTCCCAGATTGCGGTTGCATTGTTGCAAGTAATATATTTTCGTGACAAATCGTTCTCCTGGGCCTTTTTGGGTTATTTTTTTACCCTGTTCAGCACTTTGATTTACTTAACTGTCACCTATATGAGGAGAACATTAGAAGTGTACAAGTTGTCTTTAGCTGGCTAGAGCTGGGGTGTCAAACTCAGCCATTGAAAAGACCATGTTAATTAAAACCACCAATGAGTCTGGGGGCCTACCGAAGCTTATTCATGTCGATATTAGTGGTATGACCTGATTTTATTTATTCTCCATCCCCCAAATAAATCTTTATCATATGCAAACCACATTTTCAAATGTGAACTCTGTAACAAACGTTCTTAGTAATTCTAAATAAAACAACAATCCTATGCAAAAACCTTTCTGAAGATGTAGAATTAAATGAGCCCCCCGGGCAGATGAACTGTTAATAATCTGCTTCTATCTGACATCATCCACGCCATCCTTCTTTTAAATGAGATTATTTTTTCTTGGGACAAAAATTTAATCAGATTGCAAATAGAATATCTTGCTGAATTTTATGCTGATTCTCTGCTCCCTGCTTCCCAGGTATGGCCGTAACAATGCACGTAGTCTGCATGTACTGTTCAGTTATGTCATTTTCAGTTCAGAACACACAATGAAACGAATATAGATAGATGTTCGTCATAGAAAACATTATGCTAATTGTTGTGATCTGGTTATAGCTAAAGCTTAACAACAGTCAATCATAAGTAGCTGTTTCAAAACATTTTGGTTCCCCAATAAAATACACCAACACCGGAGAGAGAGTGGCTGAGAAGAACAAGACTATCAGCTCTGTTACGTTGAACTGAGATATGTTGCTGGAGAAACATTCAACATCGGAGTGTGTGTGTGTCTCTTCAAGACAGTCTTCCCATGGCATTTAATTTGCTTTTTCCAGGAAAATCAGACCAGACTTAAAAAAAAAGTTATAAGGTTTTTCATCGCTACATATATGCAGCTGTACTTGGTAGTAGAGAACATGATGTAGTTCATTATGAATGTCATTATTCAATCTTACTTTTGAATTTTAATTTTATAATGTGCACATAAGCATCCCTTAGGTTTTGTTATTCAGAAATATCAATGTCAGACACATCGCCCTTGGTTTACACTTGTTCCTGATTGTGAAACTTGTAATAGTTTCAAAGCAGACTCATTTACCTGCTGTACTGGAATTACACAAAACCAAAACTCAGGTTTGTACTGAACTCTGAATTTTGGTTACCGTTGCACCTCTATTCTCAGGCCATTTTTGACAGGATATCAAAATCATTTTGTGGTCCATAAAGAATTGTGTCACGTGGGCCGCAGGCCTTGAGTGTGATTTGGCATAGATTTTCACCCTTGTTTACCCACTTTTTGGCTAACTTGTTATCTGCTATATAAAAATAAAGTGCTGTGAAATGTGGCATAGTTTTATAGCTTTATGCAACAAGGTAGATGGTTCATGCTGTCAAGTGGGTAATGCAGAATGGGACGGTACTTTTTCCAGAGTGTTTATGTAAAATGTCTTTAATGTAACTTTTACTGTACCTATAACGTGGTTCCTGTCCTGATGTATCACCAGATCAGTGTGGAATCTGTATGCAGTAACACTTAAAATTATGTCAAATAAATGTGGATGTAAATTACTGGTATATTTGTGTATATTATTGTTGGAAGTTGGTGTCCCATTTCTCTGACAAAATGGGCCATATTAATATGCTGTTGTCCAAAATCTGTATATAATGGAATGTCTACATGTGCACGCAATTCTTCTGAGCCTGCTAGTTCCATATTTACGCTCAGGAATGGGATATGTATGCAGTCAAAATGTTAAAACTTTCAAGCTTATACTTTACTTTGTGTTTTATTGCCCACGAGTTTTGACAAGAGTG